>JAHZND010001054.1:0-16899 GCA_027744115.1 Acrocyrtus sp. NNG-2020
GTAGAATATACATATTTTTTATTCTAGTCCGCGTAATTATCACAACACACTAGCAAAGGAAATGTTTCCAGTTGATGGAAACGAGGAGACTGGAAGTGTAATGTCGCTTTAAAAAAGATAGCCATATTAGTTATTACACTTGAAAAAGTAAATGTCGGCAGTGCTCCACGCTCCACGCATATAAGGGTAACACTGTTTATATAATATGCAAGAAGAAAGGAGTGTAATGAAATGGGTTTTGGTGCTTGGTGCCTTCATATATACTCCTTCCTAAGATAAGATAAGAGCTCCACTACGGAGGAAAAGCATGATCGGCAGTAAATGGCAAAAAATGAGGAAACATTTCCAACTAAAAAAATTACTGCTTCATATTCCCAGCATTTCTAACTATTCATATTCATCTAGTAGGGCTATCTCCTAAAATGAATTGTTGTGTGATGCCATGCCTCCTTGCTGGAAACAAAACAGAACAACTTGAACCAGAAAAATGGAATTTTCATATGGGAGGGAAAACGGGAAAATGGCGGGAATTGGGAGCTCAGCAATTCCTTACTGTTTGAAGGAGATATCCTTAATAATGGAATTAAAATATATTTTTATTTCCTTAATCAACGTCACGTCCTAGAAAATTGTAGTGCGGGAAGAGCTCCGAGCAAGATTGAACTATCCCTTTAAAAATAAATGTATTTTTTTGCATAGCGCCATTTCCAGCGTAATGCGCTATATCTATATAATATCCTATATTTGGTATTTGGTGGTGTTATGTGTGCGGAGTGTACACTTTTTATGGATATATTTTATGAACAATGTATTGCCGCAATAATAATTTATTTGGGGATAGTCACACACAGTTTTTAGTGCTACAACAATAGCCAAGCTGGAGGAGAGACGCTGCCACTCTGGCGTAATGAAATGGCATTTTTGCTTGGGTGGAATTGGCAGAGTGTGCTAATGCAAGTACCCGCCGTAATCATAAAGAC
Source organism: Acrocyrtus sp. NNG-2020 (assembly GCA_027744115.1). NCBI lineage: Eukaryota > Metazoa > Arthropoda > Collembola > Entomobryomorpha > Entomobryidae > Acrocyrtus > Acrocyrtus sp. NNG-2020. The sequence goes on from JAHZND010001054.1 coordinate 981, forward strand.
TATTCAAAATTATAAGGGAAAACCTAATTTACTCAAGTTATTTACCACTGATGGTAGTCTATTTATGAATATTATAGAAGGGAGAAATACCCACACACACACGTACCCTCCAAAATGTAATGTATTTTTTCGGCGGGTGTTCTGTCCCGTTTTTCTTTTGGAGTGTTCCAGACTTGCACACTCTTTTCTAGAAAATTACAGTATTTCAGGGAACGTCATATCATACTAACGGCGACAACTACTGCCATTTTCCCTTGGCAATTGCCAGTGTGAAAGATGAGTACTGCTATGAAATGCCATATTCCAGCGGCTATATAGTCTCGCTCCTCCGCGCCGCCATCATCATCAACTTCACTCATTTTTGAGATTCTAACAAATTGTATGAAAAGCAGTGAAAAACATCGTACAAAACTGCTACCGCTGTGCTGGCATGCTCTCTTTTCTCTCTTCCTTTTTTTACGGCTCCTCCGTTTTCATTCTCCTCCTTGTATATAGAAAAGGGAAGGAGTAAAAAAAAGAGTGAAGAGGAGAGAGAGAAGAGAAGAGAAAAAAAAGGAATCCTAGAATTATACGATAACTATTATACGTTGATGGTTTTCACTAGCTACAATGATGGTGGTGCAAGTGTAATAATGGCAGCAAATGCAGAGCGCGTTTTTCATGCTATTTTACGGTGATGCAAAAGCATCATCAAAACTACCATATAAAAAGAGCACTTCCAATGCTTTCAGATAGCATCCCGGAGTACTTATGAACACTCGAAAGAGGAAGAGAAGCACCAGTAAGAAAAGCACTCCAGCTCTCGCATCCCAGAAAAAGGGCCATTTACTTTCTCGGGCATTACTCCAGCTTGAGAATTACTATTATTATTTTTAGTGCTCTCTTCAGCACCACCAACTATATTTCTTCCCTTCGGATAGTAACATTTATGCAGCATAATAACAATATTAACGTCATACCCGAAAAACTCTCTCTCTCTCTCTCTCACTTCTCCCTCTCCAACTCCAACACTCAGGAAAAAGCATAGGTAAAAAAATATATATATATAGTGAATGTGTAAAATTGCTCTCTCCCCGCTTTCTACATTATTATATAGTTTTCTCGTCTCTGCTCCGAAATGGCGAGTATTATTATACCCTGTACAAGCAGTACATAAGTATCATTATTGTGTATTAGTAATAGAATGGCTGGTGATTGCGCTACTGTTACTGCTATTCCTCCACACTTGCTCTTTATATATCCTCCTTTTCCATTTTTTTTTGCGCCACAGTCAATATCAGCCGTCTCCCTGCTAAGCCAAGAAGGGAGATGAAAATGGAAAGTGCGGCAGTAACAGTATATAACGGAGTTGTATGTGGCGTCATAGGGACTATAACGCCGCTACGACGGGAGAAAAGGGAGAGAGAGAGAGAGAGGAGAGAAAAGCACAGTAATAATAATGCTCCGTAAAAGTAGCAAAGAACGCGCCGTCATCATTGCAATCGTCATCACAAGCACGTTTTCAAACATTATAACGGTAGCGGTATAAACACACCGAAAAAAAAATATTTTGTGTGGAGTAAGCTTTTGCTCTGCTCTTGCTTTGCTGCTGCGTTTTTTTTTCTCCAGCGAAAAAAGGAGAAAAATGCCACCGCACTGTATAACGCTATCATACGGAAGTTGTGTGCTCAAAATAAGTTGCTGGAGAAAGGGAAGGAGAAAACTCTCATTTATTATGGGTATTATAGGGTGTGTCATGCTTTCGGAATGGTGAATTTATCCTCACATTTAAAACTTGATATCTCTCCGAGCGAGCCTTGTGCTCTCACGCTCAACAAAATGAATGAAATGAGGGAGAGTGCGGTGTGGAAAAGCGTGTATGAAGCATCAGCAGAACATAATAATAATAATGACATATGTACACGGAAGTGTGCAGTGCGCGGCACGTATCAAAAATGTAATGGTTTTTCGGTCAAAGCTGTAACAACGGCGTCTTGATGACTATTCTCATTACTATTTTGGAAAATGAGTTTTTCCTCAAGCTTCAGAAAGACGAGTCGTTTAAGTTTATGAGGAGATTTTTCTTCTCTCTTGAGTGAAGAGCGAAAAAAGGGTGAAGGAGAAGGATGCAACTTTTTAAAAATGAGAATGATGCTTATAATTTTTCTTGAAAATGTTGGGCTGAACGATTTTTTTTGGGTGCGTTACGATGAGTTGGATGAGAGAAATTTATGTATTTTTAAAAGTGTCCTTTGAAAAAGTGAAGACTATCGTGTGGGGTCACTAACTTACTATGTTTAATTTGGATGACTTATTATTTTTACAGAAGTGAGAGAAAAGGAGTGATTTGATGCCGAAGTTGCAGAACTAACGTTCCCTAACGAATTCAGCTTGACTGATGTTCGGAGGTACTGCACTTCTACTCAAACAATATTTTTTTACTGACGGATACAAAGTGAACAAGAATAACTCTCGAATTAAGCAGCTTCTCAATTTAATTCTCTACTTCAAATTATTTTTTACTGCAACTGCGTATTTGAAAAAAAACTTTGATTGTAACTGAACTCTTTGGTATATGTTTTGAACGGATTATTTTCTGATTGCTTTAAACTGATTTACTTTCACCTAGCATCATGACAAAGGGGCAAACTGACCCTACGAGCAAAACACTAGTCGAAAAAATATATATTACGTCGAGCTGGATTAAATAATCTGCTAATTTTGAGTCGTTTCGCAATCGATTGAGTGATGATTCAGGAGGATTCTGAAATTAAAATATAAAATGCATTTTTTATTGCCAATCAAGCCATTACAACAGCTTCCAAGTGAAAATCAAAGATCCTATAATTACATATTTCCGGAGTTATCTCTTCATAATGTATTTATTACGAGCAATTAGCAAATGTAATATGGCGTTATCGTTATTTTTAGATGAGCGCAAAGCCCCACCGCCACATTCATTCTTGAAGCCAACGCCAACCACCAACGGGGACACCATGGAATAATGCTCACTCTTTCTGGATGGCATGAATGGATGATCGAGGATTGATCAATCACTACCAAACCTACTCAAATCATGAATGAATTCCTAAAATTATTACCTTTAGCCTATGTAGTAATTCAATCGGATACATTAATAAAATATATTTTTGTATGGAGTGTCGTATTAAGCGGTTAATTATTAAATTAGTTATTTAGATGACAGCCACTAAACTATTTATACTTATAGCTAATGCCCCTACAGCATATTAATTTTTTGTAATCACAGTTTGCAAATGCATTTCTACTGCATTTGAATACTAAATTTATATTTTTGAGAGTAAAACTGGTGGAATCACGCTGCTCTCCCATTTTTCTATCCCACTGCTAGACTGATTTGCAAGTTATTGTGATAGAGCGCCCTCATTGACCTCAATAATCTGTACAGAAAGCGAAGCTATCGTGTGATCAGTTTTCGTCGGTAATGTGTAAATAGTAAATGGCACTAATAACGTTAGCCGTGAATGTTATTAACTTGTATTCGAACCAAGTCGTAAATATATCTGATCAGTTATGACAGAGGATAGGAGATGCCTATATGCCTAAGCAATCAATTATTTACCAATTATTGTGGTTAATTGCAAATATAATAAAAAAAATCACAGCAATATATATTGATGTTGTTCCAACACAAAGTTTTAATTACAGTGCACACAGCATGTCCCTTGCTAATCCACTAAAAGTCTGAAATGAAGTAATCCAATTTAGTGAACATGCAAGGGTCCATGTTAACAAATTCTAATTATATTTCTGTTTACTTTGATGCTGTAAATTATTGTAAGAAAATGTTCATTTTAATGGCTCGATAATGTTTTGTTTCAGTGCGTGAAGTAGCGTGTAGTATTTTACGAGTCTATATGCGGGAGGGATATAAGAAAAAAATGATGCAGTAAGTGCATTAATAATATTTAATGGGAAAGTCTGGTGCTGTACTAATTTCGTTCTTTCCTACTGTGACCATTTTATTTGCAATGTAAAATTAAATGTAACTTGCTAAATTTTTACTCTACCTACAATATTTTGTATTAATAATAAATCAGAGTTCATACTTTGTACTTGACTTGATTGAGACAAAAAAATATTACACATTTTCCCTCTACAGTCTACTGCTGCGTGACAGTAGTAGCAATGAAGAATGTAGTTGCTTCCGAAAACTAATTTTATTTAAATGAAAGCATAACTTTGAGAACATTTAACATGCTTAATAGATACTTTGTATTGGTACATGCTATAAAACTAAAAGAAATACTACTCGATATATACCTAAATGCATTGCGAGCTGCATGGGAATTTGCTGTTTAGCTAGTACTTACTTAGCAATTAAAATTCGCTTGCAGTCTTGATCTTGTAAAAGCTATACGCGACTGGGATACAATGTATAAGAAAAACTTCTTTTTGGGTATTTTCTGCAATTTTTGCACTGCTATCAGCGCCGTAAATCATCAGCTTCGTCGAGAAACACTGTGGCATTTTTAGCAAAATTGTAACTGAAATTCAATAAACATTAGCGAATTGTAAACCAGTAAATGGAACCATTATTATACCAAAATGCCTTTTAAAAACTGCCCAGGCATAGTATATTTTAGTGACTACTTACAATACATGAGAAAATGATGAGCTATGTTTAGCTGCTATTTAATCTCGCTCCAATCGTTACATAAAAATGCACTTAAAACATCAAAGAAAAAAAATTCCCATTGTTAGACACGATAACATTCCCATTTAAATTGTATTGAATAGCACTTAAACACATTAATGCACGATTAAGATTGTGTTTTATTATGCAGAAGAGGCATGCATATATGCATCCTATATTAGCTACCTATCTTGTTGTCAAAAAAGTATTTTTATAATAATAATTATGTAACGCTGTGGTGATGGTGGCAGAGCCACAGCCACATCCGCATAATATATAAAAGTTTTTGCTTAAAACGCACGCACCTTCTCACCATTTCCACTTTTTTTCTAGCTTCATTGTCGGTTTTCTTACCCCTTTTTAGTTTGTATGGACGAAGGAAGAAAAAAAAATCACAGGGGAAGAGCACCAAGCACCTTGTCTTTTTTTATGCATGCGCACCAGAAGGAAGTTTTGGTTTAGATACTCCTATCACAGCTCTTCTAAAATGTGCAGACACGCAATGAGTGTGTGCGGAGCTTTTCACGCATGCTACACGCTGCTACATGCACTTATTCAACCCTTTTTTCTTACAGTGGTTGTGCTCATGCTCATCTTCAAAAAATTTTTGTTTTACATTTAGCCAAGCATTGTTAATTTTTAGCAATGAAATCATTCACTTTTCTGCCCTGTTATTAGAGCACCACCGACGCAAAAAATGTTTATGTTAAATAAAATTCAAGCGGAGCTATACGCTATCAAGTTTCCTAAGAGGGTGCTGCTCATGTTAGTACATTTATAAGATGCATTTTGTCTTGAGGCGGCACTAAAAATATAATTAAGAAATGAGATAACTAGTGGATATCAGTGCTTATCTATGCGAAGCTAGTTGAGGAAGGTTAAGATATGCATATAAATTTGTCGTAGAAGAATGCTCTTATATGCATTTTATTTATTTGGTGATCTGTGAATCGTTATCTTTGAGATTCCTCTCGTGTACCTATAATATCTGACTAGTAATTAGCGATTAGTGTAAATGGAAACCACTCAAACAGGCGCATTTACTTACTTACTGTTAGCTCACAAGGAATAAGTACCGCTAGGCTACACATGAATGATTTTTACAAGTGTACTCAACGAGAGACCTCACGCTAATTACTTTGCGCTTCTATCACTATCATATCATCACCGTACACACACAGCACACAGCTACTTTCATATTTCTTTACATATTATCAACACTTAATTAGTAATCATTGTTTGCAATAAATTCGTTGTGAAATAGCTTATAGCAAGCATAATTATAATTTTTTTCCGAGGGTTGAGGGTGCTGTAGCTGCACTTCTTGTACTGTGCTGCTTCTCTATCAGAAAATCCGCTCTGTTCGATAAAAGTATGCCACATAGCGAAGCTTAAAGTGCAATTAATGGTCATAATCCATTTAAAAATGCGAAACATTCTAAACATTCCCACTACCCTTTGTATTGATATGGATGGTGGTGCATTCAGGAAATTTCTATATTTAATAGTGGTGGCAAACAGCAATACTTAAGTAATTGCGGTAATTATGATTCATTATCCCCGAAATGAAAACTAGCTTATCACTCTAAAAAAAATATTTTTGCTGCTATTTAAAAATGCATATTAGCATATATCATTTAATCTTTTGCTTGTTTTTGCAAACTCTTTATTTTTGTGCTATTGGGCAACTGATTTTATTTCTAGTGAGTAACAATTAGGCTCCTACAAGGGGTGGTCTAGCCAATGATGAGAAACTTTGTTAGGATGCCATCGCACGATTCCGGATAAGAAGTCGCAGTTCGTATGTGATATGCATAACTGGTAATTCCTCATTTTTAAGGGCGCTCAGCACACAAAATTATTATTTTGAAGCGGCTGCAGTTAATTCCAATATGTAAATATGGCGATGATGACAATGAGTCGTGTAAACAATATTTTTATGCAACTTTATTTGACTCTTTTGTTTTTGTGTAGAAAAATGCGCTAATAAAATACAGAAGGTATAGCGTTCGCACTCATGTTAATGAAGCCTATTAAAAAATGGCAATCTCTGAGTAAAAGTGTGCACGTCGATAACAGCATAACTAAGTTATTGATTGACAGTTGCGAAAATTTATTACGAAAATGTCGTGAAATCTGTGATGCACCTGCTAACAAGATTATACACGATGAAGATATGATAACACAATTTTTTATCTGGCGAAATAGCTGCTGTTGTGTTAAATGTAAAATATACCGGAAATGGAAGAGTACGGAAACGACACATCTGCCAAAAACGCAATTTTACACTAGCATTATTATTATCACAGTCAAAAAAATTCTTACCTGTCATAAACGGAGAATTCCAGTTTCATACTAATCCTTTGAAAAAAAACAATTTTTTTTCTTGCGCTGGTCAATCTAGAGAGGTAGCTCAGCATCAGCATCCACGAAAACTTTTATACTTTCCACCGACGTTCCAAATCGCTTTTTTCTTGCAACTTTTCAATCTCCTTCAAGAAAACTTTCTCCAGGATCTTTTGACGGTAATAACACACAATACAAAAAGAGGAATCAGAAAAGAATTCCGGTTTTTACTCAGAAGCTAAAAACTACAGATTTATACTGCTGACTCTATAAAAAGCCTTTTTAGTATATATTTCCGGGACGATAGAACTTAACTAACAGTTGTCAATTGTCAGAACAGATACAAAAAAAGCTCTAATAGTTTCTTATTACTCCTACAGAGTTAAAACTGTTATAAAAATCAGAGAAATTACTTTCAAACGGAAAATAGTTAGAGAAAGTTACCAATCGAAAAACTTTTTATACGGAACTTTCTACTTATCGAAATAAAAATTACACTACGCATGCAAGCAGAAAATTGTCAATCGGAGCGAAAAATATAATACTAAAAAAATTCGATAAAAATCCACAGACTTATTATAATACGAGAAAACAGAAAAATTATTTATAATAAAGTCTACAATAATCCTCTACGCATCTCGCACCACTGACGGAGTGTAATATGCATAGATACAAAAGAAACGTAACACATCACGCACATGGCATAGTACTAAGCACGTCCATTCCACATCCGGGCATACCGAAAAACAAAGATGTTTTGCTACTGTGCATAAACAGCGGTGATCATATCAAGTACATACTCAGCTCAGCTTTTTTTTTGCGGAAAACAAAAGTGAAAACTTTTGCATGGTATTATAAATGCTCTCGTTCAAAAGCATAACAAAACTTCAGCAATTCATCACAATAATTTTTTTAAATAATTTTCACTTCAAAACATAAAAGTAATTCGTTTTCCTCTTCTTCACTTTTTTTATTCCATGTTTTTCTTGAGAGTGGTCAAAATAAATGAAGCCTTTTTTAGTAAAAAAAAAAGTAATAATAATATTTTTTAGCACTGAGTCCTCAGAATTTCTCGAGGACTTGCAACAACAAAACAAAAACAACGCAAGTACAGATATTTCTAGTAGGTGGTGGTAGTAAATGCAATAAAGCAATTTTCCTTGACATTGCCAAAATGCTTTTATATATTTTTAGTGATCTCTGGAAAAAAGGGCTCACTACCTCTTTTTATTCTCTGTACCCTTAAAAAACTTTTTAGCTCTTTTGAGTGACACTTTTGAGTAAACAATACTTCCCAAAAATATATATATTTTTTTACACTGGAAGGCTGGAGAGACGCAACAATGTCCTGTACCGTTACTAGCTCTTTCCGCTGTGATTGCAATAAAACGATAAATGTTTACGAGAGTCTTGTTAGATGTCACAAAACAAAAAAACGAACAAAAAAATTTTATAAAATAGCGACGACAATTTTTATATTTTGCTGGAGAAGATGACGGAAGCACTGCAACTTAAAATAAAACCGATGTAGCACGGACAGATAGCCAGTAGCATGTGTGTAGACGGCTTATCCTCTACACTACTTTTTACTGCTCAACAACACGAAAAAAATGTGAAAACGACTTTTACATGAAAGGCAAGCAAAATACCTGTGAAAAAAATGCAAAAAATTTCACAATAAATACTCAAACCAATACTAGAAGTGATTCTTAGTTATGCAATAGTAAAAAAAAATTTCTTATAGCTAAAATAAATATTTTTTTACACTATATAGAGAAAGGGAGTACGAAAAAAAGGGAAAAATATTGTCCTAACCTTGTCTATTTACTTTATTTTGTGTGTGAGAATGTCTGTGTGAAGGAGAAAAGGTTCTTTTTATAATGACGTATAAAGAAAAGGGACAAAACGTGAGCTGCTTTTGGGCTCTTCGCTGTTGTAATGATCCCAACCGACTGACCGGGCTCAAAGGGGAACTCTCTTGTGTTCTCTATGTAAAAAATAAAGCTGTGTGAGTGTGCGAGAGCACAGTACTGAGTGGAGTGTTGTGTAGGCATTTATTTCTCTTATAAGCTCAATATCGTAATGTAATGTAATGCCATATCGTTGTATAAAAGCTCACACACGCTGCTTTACCGATTCCACTCCCACTGCTTCTCTTCCCTATTTTTTTTCTAAAAAACTTTCTTTTGTGCTTTTAGAGCTGAAGCTCTGATGAAACTCTCCGTAAAAATAAAATAGAGTGATGAGCGAACTTGCTGCTAAAACTCTAATTTGCTCCGCTGCTATTGCATATTAGCCCATTAATAAAAAGTAAAAAAATGGGGAGATGTGATGTAAAAAGTGATGGGAAGAGGAAGTTTTTTCTTGGTTAAACTGAGATAGGGCTGCAGTTTTGAGAAAAATCAAAACTACAGATATATGAAGATAACTCGTTGCATTTTTAGATGACTTGAAAATTCCATAGTATTTAATTATAGCCATTCATTATTAAGAGCAAACTACACAAAACAGGATGGTTATTGAATAGAAAAAAATATGAAATTAATTACCTGGTCAATTATAAAAACTTCATACTTCGAAACTTAATCCCTCACACCCTCCAATAAAAACTAAGCAGACCTAGATCTATAATAATAATGCGTGTTGTAATTGTAAATATAATTTAATCGACGTTGACATTAAGCTTGTCATTGATTGCTGCGACTGCCTTTGCGCAAGGTGTAAGCTGATAAAGAATCCTACTTGATCAAATTTCCAAATAAACTCAAAATTCAAAGTAAATTGTGATTGTGGCATTGCAAGGCTAACTGTTATTATTGGCAGTTACCGCTCTATGATTACTACTTTGAGCGAAGCCTCTACTGATTGGCATGTATTTATGGTAATGACGCCTATTATGACAGCTCTGCTCGAGCAAAACGCACATTAGCTCAATTTAGTGCAAGGGTTAATTTTTTGACGTGGACGCACACCCGTCCGAAACAATGTCGAATGTCTCGTTTGCAAACAGAGGAGAGTTACTGCGGCAAGTGTGCTTTTACCGTCACTACACATTAGGTGCGCCCTGCTTAAAAAAAGACAACCAACGGCAGTTACATTTTTTTTGACTGTCGTCAAAAAATACTGATTGCCTTCGAGCAGACAATGTAATTAATGATTCTTATGACAGGACGATGATGACACAAATAAAAGTTTTTAAGTAGTCTGCGACTTCACAGATCGATTATAGCTGAGTGTGCCAACAAAGAAATTTGCAAAATAAAGCTGTTTATATGCATGAGCATAATTAGCACTTAACATAATATTAAGTGACTAGTGACTACTGGCTGGACTACTTTAAAATTGTTATTGTTCGCAAGAATAACGAATAACTATTTTTTTTTCATGCAACCCTCTAGGTACCAACACCCAACTCGTTGTAGGCATGTTAGCTGTTATTAGCATAGGCTCATAGGCTGTTCATTTTAAGGGCTGAAACATTGTAATGCGCTAAATTGCCTAAATTTTTTAATTGGCGTTATTGAGAATGCTGTAATGTGTTAATTTAATTTATAAAAGAATTTCGTGTTTTTTATTTACTGTGGGCTTGAGGTGACTAAAGGTTGGCAGTTTAACAGGTTTGGCAAAAAATTGCTCATTTTTGTGACAGGAAACACTGCTTATTATTGCTGCTCCTGCATCTTAGTTGTTTAGTGCCGCAGCAGGTGTAAAGTTTAAATTTATAATTTAATTTAACGTCATACCCGAGCGTACAATGTTAGTTCGATGATCTGCTGCTAAACAGCTCCACTGTAAAAGTGTAATGCAGCGACAAAAACGACCCTATTTGCCTACACTGTAACCAGAAAAGGGAGAGCCCAGACTACGTGCACTAGGGCAATGAGAGAATGTGACTGGGACTGCATCAAAAATCCAGGATTCGAGTGTACAGCTTAAAACACCACCTACACGGGCATCAAACAACTTCTGAACCGGACCTACTTCTTTTTTCTCTTTGTCTGGTAAGAATGGAGAGGAAAACTAGTAGCAAAATCCAACTGGTCTAGCATTGCGCCACGGGAAGCCGAGGAAAGGAAGATTTTTTTTCCCTTAAGAAATGTAAAGTAACTTGATCAATATTATATACTTCATGAAAAAAATTTGTATCACGGCACGATTAATTCTAATCTACTTTTATCTCAATCAGGAATCTGGATGCTCTTGATAATTTAATCATGTCCCTTTACGTCATAATTTTCTTGACGATTCACACTCATAAATAATTTTTTTTTGGTGGTGAGCAGAGCATATAATATCATACAAGCCACTTTTTAAAAAAATATATCTAAATATTTTTACTGAGAAACTTTTTTTTACTGCAGCCTACGACAATTCAGAAGCTCAAAGTTGGTGATTTTGTGCAATTGGGAATGCTCTTGATGCATCATAAACTGTCATAAACATTGGCAAACCACACAGCATCTGCACAGAAAAGAATGGACCTAATGCTGTGTGATGTCTCGTTTGTTGCTGTTTTTTGATAAAATACATGCTTCAACTCTGTACGTAAAAACTCATGAATATTTTGATATTGCCTTCCATTTTTCTTCGAAATTTTAATCACGACAGACATAATTAGGTACATGTGCACTTTTAGTTTTGTGCGAATGCCAAAAAGACAGAAATAGTTGAAGAGAGGAAAATAAAGACGACAACTTTTGCAGGTGGATTGAACTGAATTCGAAGAAAAAACGCAGAATGCGGAGGTTTTTTTTATCTTGTCGCAGTTTTTTCTCTAAAATTTTCAGTGCATCTGTCGTGAATTCCAAATTTACTTCAAAATATGTATATTTTACCCCAATCGAAAATTTATGGGCACTGCATTTTTCTGCCAATTTGATATTGCCTTCCATTTTTCTTCGAAATTTTAATCACGACAGACATAATTAGGTACATGTGCACTTTTAGTTTTGTGCGAATGCCAAAAAGACAGAAATAGTTGGGGAGAGGAAAATAAAGACGACAACTTCTGCAGGTGGATTAACTGAATTCGAAGGAAAAACGCAGAATGCGGAGGTTTTTTTTATCTTGTCGCAGTTTTTTCTCTCAAAATTTTCAGTGCATCTGTCGTGAATTCCAAATTTACTTCAAAATATGTATATTTTACCCCAATCGAAAATTTATGGGCACTGCATTTTTCTGCCATTAAGCCAATTTTATTTTTGCTGGAGTAGAGTAACCAACCTACCATAACCACCACATAATTTTAATATGCCCTACAGCCTCAGCCAATCTCCAATAACCAATCGTAATTTTTTTTGCACTACTCATTAAGATTTTCTACAATTTTGCAAATCCTTTTTTTATCATTTTCCTGATAAAGTGCTTCAGAACTGCCTATAAATTGATCGGTATGATCACACCACGACGCAAAATTTTATCCACAATCCACCATTCACCATTCCTCTTGACTTCTCAATCCCAGTAATAGTTTGAGATTTCACGATCTTTCAAAACACATCAACTTTTTTGTCATGAGCGTCTTTTGCACTATCATTGCTATATTTATTATATGCGCAACGCAATTCTTTAAAAAAAAGTGCTCGTTTCGCTGCCATTACTTTACGCACACATTACTATTTACTCCTTCTCTGATCTTTAAAAAGCAAACCCATTTTGCTTTAGTATTAGATGAATGGGGTTAATAATAGAGGTTGAAAATGAAAAGTAATTTTTATATCTGCAGTGCATAAGCTTGAGGAGCGCACGCATACACGGAATATGCAAAAATCACTTGACCTTGAAAGATCATCGCTTATAATAAGATCATGATTACTTGAGGATAAAAAAATAAATATACACGTCAGTCAATTGACCACGACACGACACACAATGCCGTTTTTATTACTTGACGTACGTTAATCACAGAAGGGGAAACAACCAACCAAAAATGAGTTGCACAAGGGCAGCGAAAAAAACACACGAAAATTGCTCAGCATCTCTTCTACATCTCCCTCTCCTTTTTATCCTTCCTGGTGGTTTCCATTTTTATGTGGTCGGTGATGATGTCTCTTTGCTAATGTTACTACTACTACTACTGCCAGCTAATTTTTTAGTGGAGTGTCCGAGCACGAGATTATATATTTTTGTGAACTTGTACGTGTGGGCATTCCTCACATGTGGTCGCTCAATAACGAATATTAAATTTTAAATGACAATTAAGTTCATGAGCTACACGAAGATTGGGTAAAGATAAAAGAGTAAGATGTCACGGCAGAATATAAAAAAAATATCGCTAAAGGTAAATTGGTAAATTGGACTCTATTTTTGAGAGTCTTGTCAGTAGTCGGTACTTTTGAAACAAATTATTATTATTATCCTATTAGAATTACATTTTGTTGCATTTTTATTTCCTCCTTTACCCTCTCGTCACCAGCCACTAACAAAAAAAAGTTCTCGTTTTTTATGGCTAGGGCACGTACAACTACTTTTCATGTAGGACGCTAATAATGAACACGGATACATTAGCCTCGCAGTATAAATATTGCAGTAAATCCTCCTGATTTCCTCAGGATTTGTAAAAAAAGACGGCGATATATGATACATATACCTATTTTTAAAAAGCTGAAGTTAGTAATATTATATTGGAAATGGAAGGTAATAGGATTTATGGCATTTAAAACGCTTTTAATGACCGTGTAGCTGCATTGACAGGCACATTAAAGCTAAATTTTTACGTTCCTTATTATTAGCCATAAAAACCATTTGGGTCACTAAAAAATGAAATCCCACTTCTGTGAAACACAGCCCAGAGAGAGCTCAGAGCTCCGCACAACATCTCTTCAAGTTTATCTCAGCGCTGTGCATGTTATTCCTTAAGTCACACTTTTTTCTACTGCTGTCAGCCAGTGAAGGATATTTTTTTTCTAGATATTTTACGATGGGATTATGGGATTATGAGCTGACAGGTACTTACACGTCTACTTAGGAGATTAACAGTCCTATTCTGCAGTGTTGACAAAGGGTAAAATTGTTGTAGAGAAACAATCATCAGCTCTCTCAGCCGCGTACCTCCGCCGTTGTCGTGCGCATTGAAAAAAATGAAATATTGATCTATCAACGAGCTATTAATAAAGAGCGTTTAATAGGCTTAATAAGATTTTCATGTTATGTGAAATGGTTTATGACGGATGGAAAAAGGATCTCGAGAAAAATTAATTTAGAAATAAAATGCGAGCCCTATTAATAAAATAAAAGTGGTGTACCTAAATAACTTTGGCTAAAGTAAATATTTACGGTTGGAAATCAATCAATCAATATTTAAGTACTGAGGAAAATGGCAAAATGGCATACCTACCATAACAACGAGCTATTAATAAAGAGCGTTTAATAGGCTTAATAAGATTTTCATGTTATGTGAAATGGTTTATGACGGATGGAAAAAAGGATCTCGAGAAAAATTAATTTAGAAATAAAATGCGAGCCCCATTAATAAAATAAAAGTGGTGTACCTAAATAACTTTGGCTAAAGTAAATATTTACGGTTGGAAATCAATCAATCAATATTTAAGTACTGAGGAAAATGGCAAAATGGCATACCTACGATTAAATTTGCTCATGTTCTAATCTAAAGGTTGGAATGTGTCGCTGCTCCCTGTATAAGTATAAATAAATTGAATTTCTAGAGTGTCCTTTTTGGTGTCACCCCCAAAATATTTCAATAACGTAGATTAATCATCAGAATGAAAGTCATAATTCATACTACATCGCCCAAACTCCCGTTCATGCCTAAATACACCAAACTTTTTTGCTGTAATTCATTAAATGGCAGCTTTTGATGGTCAAAAAATTATATTTTCTGAAATGCTGGCTAAGAGCAAAATATTATTTTTTGCATAGTAGTATGCAATATGCAGGATATCATAAATTTTTGCATGTGTGTGGCATTTAGCGTTGTTTTTGGGACTATTTCCCAACTCGCTAGAGCTAAAGTACCTCTAAAATAAAATATTTAAGAAGTGGTTTATGAACCCTGGGCTGTAATTTTCGGGCCGCTAATTAAAAATTCCTTAAAGTAACACGTTATCAAATGGTACATATCAAGTGCTTCTTTAGTGGTTTTCTTGAGTGAATATTGTTTTTATGGGAATGTGCATGTGCACCTTAATCTTAATATCTTATTTAGCCATCCCCTCTCTTGCCAAAAAATATATGAGAATTGTTCTTTTTTCTCTCTCTCTCTCTCTTGAAGTGAGCTTTTGTTCAGCCATTGGGACATTTTTTTGCTATCTTTATAAGGGGAAGGATGATCATTGGCCACCCATTTTCAGCAAGAAAGCTTCCAAAAATGTTTGCAGTGGAGAGACTGGTGAGTACACATTTGTGGCTGTAACAAGAGTTTCTGTTGTTCTAGCAAATTGGACTGCAAGAGATAAAGTTACGACTACAACTATGTTTCTGTAGTACTTCTGTACTCATGTTTTGCAACATGTAACACGAACGCTAATTGATATTTCGTGTTTAAATTTGAAATTAAAATTTTAAAAACGCTTTTTAAACGATAACATTGTAAAAAAAGTGTACAAAAACTTTAATCTGTTATTACTCCAAAACTCCACCATATTTTTTTTGTTTAAAATGTATACTAATATTGAGCGTTTTAAGAGCAATAAAATCCTTTCTCTCCCATCACCACTACGATCATCATCACAATTATCATGATCATGAAAACCTTCAAGGGGGGCTTTTAAAAAAGCAGTGAAATGAAAAAAAATACATTTCTGGCTAATTTCAGCTTAAGTGAAATAAATGAGATATTTTCCGCAATGATAACTATTCATTTTATTACTTGCACTTGCGCTTAAATAAATATACAACTTTACCACCAATTACAGAAATTGTTAGTTTTTCTGAAAAAAAAATTTTTTATTCAGAAAAAAA
>JAHZND010001055.1:0-11344 GCA_027744115.1 Acrocyrtus sp. NNG-2020
AATTCGGCGTGTGTAATTTGGTGTCATCATTCTTTCAAAAGTTGTAGCTAACAAGCAGTTTAATGCTTTCCATTTTCTGTCTGCAACAAGTCTTGCTAATGCAATTTTGCTAAAGTGCTGGAGGGAAAGGAATAATCCGCTGGGAATTTTAGCCTTGACTCTCTTGACTCCCTTGCCATTTTTTCTAGGTTTTTATGGATGAAAACGGAGACGCAGAGGGGAACTACACTGTAGTCTCACTTCTCCCCGTTTTGGAAAGCTACAAGAAGAAATCATGCTCGGCTTATGAGTACTTGGATCCTCAAACGAATTCCACTGTTTGGCTGAGTCTGCAACCTGTTGGCTACTTCACACAGAGTTCTTCTCAGACTCCGTCTCCTTCATCATCGCCTGCCTCGCCAACAGCAGCTTTCTCCTTGGCAGGCCATTCGATCATTACATCGGCTGGAAACTTCCACGGAAGCAGAAGAGAAAGCAGCTCTTTCAGGTCTGGTGGATCAGCTCGAAGTGGCAGTAATAAGCACGTCAGCAGTGCCCACAATTCAAATGAGAAATTACAGCCACCTGCCGATGACATTGTAGTAAGTTGGGAGTAAACGGATTGTTCTTTTTTACTTGCTAATATAGCATGAAATAATTTGTTTTCCTGGTACATATCCTTGATCAGATCAGCAAATTCAGCATCTCGCATCTCACTTTGACTTACACTTGGCGAGTATTATAAAGATTGGCATTGATGTGCTCGACTAAGTTGCACTTCATTAAGCGCTAATAATAGATGAGAGGAAATTATACGAGCTTGTTCATTTCTCAGTCTAGGAAATTATTTCATGGTCACATTAAATTGCTTACCTACTATAAACTTGCTGATTCTACGCCAGCTCAAATTAGAGCAACAGAATACATAATTGAGCGAAATTTTCAGGTTCACTTCTCATCGTTTCATAGTCACTCAAGCGAGTTCTTGTGAAGTTAAAAGTTAGCGCTCATTATTACATTATTACCTTGGCACAAGGTCTCCGTCTGAAAGACCACTTTCTGCCACAAGCCAAATTATGTAGGAGTGCAGAGGCCAATGAAAGCCGCTAATGACGCCACGATTGTCGGGGAGAATGACAGGTACATAAGTAAAAAGTGAAGGATGGAAGGTCACTTCATGTCACTCTCCGAAAATGAAATTGGCAAAAATGTTCTCCGAGTTTCCGGTCCTTCCTCTGCGAGTTAAAAATGTTTTAACAAATTCACTTTAACTTTCTCCACATGTCAGGTGCATATGACAGTAGATATGTCTTAATAAAAAATATGTCTTCTTATCGAAGATGAAAGAAGTTGAAAAAAATAGCACGACTGAAATCGCAGACTGCAGATTCTTGGAGCTCATTTAGCACTGTGTAATGACAGGTGGAAAAATTAATCGTGAAAAGAGGGCGTATAAAACCCAATTAGCACAGCTATCCACATAATATGTAATTAGTGTTTTTTACATTTTTAATTACTTCACTTCTAAGTCTGCAGAGATCGGAAAAGTGTTGCACAAAGTGATAATTAATTTCCTGCAGCTGTCATACTGCGTTTTTTATGTTTAGGTAGGTAATAGGTTATATCCACAGAACGGCTCCATGCTGTTATCGTTTCCATCAAATTTCGTAATAGATTACTAGTTAGCAGTTGCTTTTCATTTTCGTTGTGTGCCCGATTGTTGACCTAATTTCCTGTTGTGTATCCTCATCCTGACTCATGGCATCATAAAGAGTGTTGTCCTAGTCTCCCTCTTCGCCTTATAACTACGTATTTGGGCATTGGTGTAGTAGAGGAAAGCAAAAAAAATAAAAATAAAATTTATCATCTTAGCTGCCCGCCTTAGTGCCAAGTTTTTTTTGTACTCCGCCAAAAATCCCTGTTTATTTATGTGCGATTCTCTCTGACTTTTTACAAGACTTTCAGGTACTTTAACGAATCTCGACCGATTCTCTGGGTTGGGGGGAAACAGCCAAAGGCGGAACCCCGATGTGGCTTCAAGAATGAGCACTGCGTGTACAAACCAGACTGGAGGACTATTTCGGTGTGCTCAATTGCAGCAGCCGTCCTAGCGGTGGGATTTGTCATGGCTGGAAGGTAAAATATATTATTTCAGGTTACAAAAATACCTACGCTTTTACTCCATTTACATATTGTCGCATTTCTCGCATTATCCACAGTCTGAAGGAGCAGAGATATAATAATATGATCTGCAAAAAATATCTTTAAGGAGTTTTTTTACATTTCCACATTTCCCCGCGGCACGCCTCGCTGACCAACTAGGTCATTTATTGCACTTTTACTCTCATTCTTTACACGCGAAAGTTGAAATACGATGTGAGAGAAGAGCACTACTTTAAATACATATTCAAAATACTTTCTTAATCGGTATAAATATATTTTCTGAAAAAGGGAAAAAGATGGAAGGAAGCATTTGTATGCTCATCTATCTAACTTATCTCATATTCATATCACGAATTGTAAGTGCTCACGAGAAAGATTGGACCGCTGACGATACAACTTTCTCATATCTATAAGAGCTGTCTGCTATCAGAGCTATTTTTCAGGAAGGAGCATCACGCACTAAAAGTTTGGCATTTTTTTCCTGCAAAGAACAGATTCCTATCATTCTCTCGCGGTTTTTGAAGCTTGCGGGAAAATGTGTGTCAACAAGGCTCGCAAACGCAAACTTTTCCAATTTGATTTCAGCTCATGATGCAGCTCAAAAATTTGGATTTGGATGTGATGCCAATTCAGCTATATGAAAGGATTATGAATTGTTTTAGAATATGGAGCATCACAAATGCAAGGAGTTGCATTTATACGACATGATAAATGGCCCATATTACCGGTGATGATGTATTAGCGAGTATACGAGCCACTTTTTTTTATTATCTCGTGCGCGTAAAGTGGTGCTTTCCTCTCTAGTTGAGGTAGGCATTAGAACATTACAAGGTGCTAGACCATGAGAAATGGAAAAGTAATAAAAAATATTCTTGATAGTTTCGGGAAAGATTTTTTTACTCTCAGCAACTTTTTTTTACTCATCTTAGAAAATTCTAGTATAAATCGAGTACGTTTTTACTATTTTCCATCCATTAAACGCGAAAATTTTGTTCATTCATCAGTCGTAAAAAGTGCAAGGAAGGTTTTTTTCTAATTTACTCTTTTTTTCCTTTTCCTTTGAAAACAGGCACTACCGTTACGAACAGAAGTTGGCGTGTCTTCTCTGGAAAATTGACATGCAACATGTGATTTTGATTTCCTCGGGGCCACCTGAGCCCGTGAATGGGACCAAGAGCACGGTAATTAATTTTTTCGTCTATTGCTTTGAAAAAAAGGGCAAAGTGCCAAAGGATGGAGAAGTCCTTCTGAGATTGTTTCAGTATTTTTTTTATCTGGCATTCATTCATTCATCCCAAAAAAAAGGTCTTTCAATTTTTTCCTTTTCATTCTAAATGTGTGTCCTTACCGGATCTTTTTTTTTCTAAAAAGGCTTGCATCCACCCGTTTCAGACAGTAAATCATTTTCAAATTCCACTGAAGTATTTTTTTTCTCCAATTATTTTTCTCCAGTCGTCACGTTTTTTGCATTTGACCTGCTAATTTTTCTCCTTTTTTGTAAGCCATCAAGACAGGTGTCTGCCACATCACAAAGTTTTTGGTTACGACAAGGCTTCCTTCTCCGAATAGTGGGTTGGGTGCAATTCGGGGCAAAGTAGTTATAAAAAATTTTCCAGATTCACCTACTGGAGGAAAACCACCTCACTTTTAATTTGATAACTGAGTTAACTGAATATGAGAGAAAAAACTTTCTTTTGACGATTCAAAGAGGACTAAATTTTCCCTTTTATTGTTTTATTTGCTTTCGCTGGAAAAAAAAGGTATCCATTTGCCGCCAGCTTTTGGGAACTACTGTCGAGACGGAGCCGCCACTGGAAGTTCCATGCAAGAAGGCTTACACCCGCATCGGATTCTATAAAGGGATGATTGTCGCAGTGAAGCCAATTTACAAGAAGAGTATCGATCTCACCAGAAATATCCGGAAGGAACTTATTCAGGTCAACTACCCATTTTGATAATTGTCAATATCATTCCCAATTATGGACATATTACTTTGCGTTATAGAGTTGCGCAATCTTAACTTTTTCATATAGGCACAGTCACTTTTTCCTACAATTTTCCCTTCCCATTTTATTCAACAGATTCGAGAGGTTCGCCACGAAAATATAATCCCGTTTATTGGGGCTTCCGTTGATCACGGCTGTATTTGCATTCTGACTGCATACTCGGCAAGAGGCAGTTTGGAGGATGTGCTCCAGAACGAAGACTTACATTTGGACAACATGTTCCTCGCCTCACTTGTAGCTGACCTAATCAAGGTAGGAAACAGCATTACATAATGATATGGCCATGTTGACTCTACGACCTAGAATGAATAGACTTGGAATCAAGTGGAGAAACTTTTTATGCTATATAAAAATCTATCTTGTTGCTTGAAGTGCCTGAAAACCTTTTTGTACTTCAGCTATGCAATTTCACTACTATTTTGCTCAGTTTGCGAAATGTTCGAGTACATTTTGAGTACATTTGTTTCCAGCAGAGGTTAACAAGCTGTATATTATGTTTCTCGTATGAAATCTATAGGGCATGATTTACCTCCACGAGAGCGAAATTATTTCACATGGTAATTTGAAGTCTTCAAACTGTCTTGTTGATTCACGGTGGGTCCTTCAAATTGCGGATTTTGGGCTTCACGAGTTCAAAGGTACGTCTCATTTATAATGGCGCTCTCCCGTCCGTCCTTGCTCTTCCCGTTTTCTAGACGGATTGCTGTAATTGATGTTGACGGGAGTAATTATAAGTAGTGCGTAAGTAAAATGGAAAATGAATGGAGAAAGCACTATTCCTATGTTAAATATTGTTCTACTTTGTATAATGTTGTTACTGGGAGTGGACTACATTTAAAGGGGATACGGGCTTTATTCTGGCGCAGACGTTTGCAAAATGGATTTATTCAGAAAGCAAACATTTTGTGTTGTATAGAAAATTGGGATGTGGATGTGGAGGAGAATGTAGATGAGGAGAGGCTGTAGTGCACTCATCCCGTCATTTTTCATTAGAAATCTTTGTCCGTTTTTAAATCCTCAGTAGAGTTTATATATGAAAAATGGACGTTTGTTGTGCCATTTTACGCATGTAGCTGGCCAGGAGAACAAAGGGAGTTCGAAGAAAGAAATGCGGAAACTGCTATGGAGAGCTCCGGAGCTTCTCAGAGATCCTAATCTACCCGCACGAGGAACCCAGAAAGCTGATGTCTACTCTTTCGGGATAGTCCTGTTCGAGATGATAGGCAGAACTGGGCCATGGGGCAAAACGCAACTAAACGTCGCTGGTGAGGTTTTACCTTAAGCTTCTTATTTTGATTGCGAAGCACGTAAAATTTAGGTAGTTGAAAAATTATTCCAAATGAAACTAATTCAGCAGCAGCAGTAAACAATTTTTCATTTATGCTAAAAGCATATTATGTGTAGTTTAAATCTGCTCATAGAGAAGATCAAAAAAGATCGCAGCTCCCATTAAATGGCACGAGGCACGATCTCACTGAGGATGAAGCCTCTCACGAAGCTGACTTCTGTCATAAACTTGCGTAATTCACTTAAGCATTTTTTAAAAGATAGAGAGTGGATGGTAAAAATAGCAGGTGCACTTGTAGTTGGCAGTGTCAGAAATGTTGGAAAAGAGTAAGTCTGGTGAAATGAAGGGCATCCGATTCTAAGAAAAATTAGGAACATTTTCGCGCTTCCGCTAAAATGAAGAAATGTCCCTTGTTTCAATGGTAAAATTGTAGAACTCTATCAGCAGAGTTGGTGTTGGCGGGTAATTTATTGCATTAACAGTAAGTGCCGTTCAATGATGATGCAACTCGAGCGGCAATGCTTTTGAGTGAACAATGAAAGGGCACAATACGCCCATTTCCTTCACTCCGTTCTCAGTATGGATTTCCGCTTGAGAAATAAAGCGGATGGAGGAGGATGAATTGATATTTACGCTTGTGTAGCCTAAGCCAACATAGCATCGCATATGGAAGGTTCAATTGCAAAACTTTTTCTAAGTTTTCGCAAACTTTATGTTGTGCTGTTGTGCAATGGAGTAGCAGTGGTTGTAGGGCTCGTATATAAGGGAACATCGCTCCCCTTCTTGAACTTTCATCTTCCAAGTGAATAGCATGCACTTAAATTACACGGCATTTTATGTCTTTGCTCTCCTTTTGGTGCTCAGTTCCAACTGTTGAAATAAATTTTGGTGGAAAGGTAAGCGTTTTACAAGGACGATGTACGCTGTGGAAAAACTTGCTTGAAAATCCGTTTTCGTGTTTTAGAGAAGCATTGCAAAGTTCTGTAATAGCATCTAAAATAGGTTATGCCTTAAATTAGTGAATCATCTCATGTGATGCAGATTTTCCAGTTGGTATTCTGAAATTTATTCGCGCATTTGTTTTATTTATGCATTATGCCTATTTGCACAATGAACTGAGTTATGTCACTATTAAAACACTGAAGGGAAACGAAATGAATTATAAAATGAACAAGTTTGTGAATTAATTATGTAACTGTGCTACTCGGTTTGCAGAGATAATTGAAAAAGTTACGAATCCTGACTTGGTGGATGCATCCGAGAGCGACGATCGCGGCTACCTTCGACCCTCTACTTTGCTGTTGGACTGTGGAGAAACGATTTTGAAATGCTTGGAAGCTTGCTGGGAAGAGGATCCAGACCTTCGACCTGACTTTAGATTTATTCGAGTGAGACTCAAGGAAATGCAAGCAGGATTGTAAGTGCACACAAGAAGCTGTCAGAAAGTTTTTTTAAAAATATTGTGACCTGCTTACTCGTAGTATTACCGAAAAGTAGGACAATCGTCTAGTTGAACTTCCTTTTGCCGTGATATGTTTACAGAGTTTGACAGATTTTATAGAGTCCCACATTTCACTTCCTGTTTGCATTTTGCAAGTGGCAATCGCTTACCGTGAAGAAAAGCTAAATGCATCTCTTTAAAATGTACGTACTCAGATCCGTTGCAGAAGCACTCAAGCGTGGTGACCCAGTGGAAGCTGAGAGTTTTGATTCGGTGACAATATATTTCAGTGATATTGTTGGATTCACGGCACTCTCTGCTGTTAGCACACCACTTCAGGTGAGGAAGTACTTTTCACTAAAGCGCAGAAAGTGGATCCTTTCTGTGACCTCTTTTAAAAATTAAAACGCATTTTCACACAAATAAACTTCCAAATACGTACTCGATATATGCCGATGCTGACACGTGACATGCAAAATAAGTTCTGAGCTTCCAATAACAGATCAATTATGTAATAATGCCTATTCTATTTCTGTTAATTGATCTATCCAGGTCGTTGAACTTTTGAATGACTTGTACACATGTTTCGATTCAATTATTTCCAACTACGATGTCTACAAGGTGGAAACAATCGGCGATGCTTATATGGTGGTAAGGAAGAAGATTACTTACAAAAGTATCATTTATCACATTCCACTTCCTGGGAATGTGCCTACGCATAAACGCATGCTATATTTTGGTTGCCTGATTTCGGTTTGTAAATTATCCGAATGAATTTGATTAGTGGAGATAAATGGTAGCTCCAACTCCAGTGTAGACTTTATAAATATTGACTTGAGATACATATATGGAACTGAGCTAATTCTCTGTTTTATTTTTTGCATGGAATGAACAACCGCATATTAGGTTAGTGGGCTACCAATCCGAAACGGAAACCAACATGCTGGGAGAAATCGCTTCCATGGCTTTGCATTTATTAGATAGGATCAAAGGTTTCGAGATACGGCATCGACCTGGGGAGCGACTCAAGTTGAGGATTGGAATTCACACGGGTAAGATATCATATTAGAGTGTTCCCATTTCAGTTGATAATCCGACCATTTCTAGAAAAAAAGTCGGAAATTTCTAGAAAATAATTGATGCTCGCGTCGAGAACACTGAACACTGCACCAAAATAGGATCCGACCAAAAGGATTTTAGCATTTTCACAATTTATATTTCTAAAGTGACAATTTTATGTTCGCGAATAAGAGGCTGCAGTAGCTGAGACATGATATGCCTATGAATTCTAATTAGAGATAATAGAGTAATTAATCATTTCATTTCACGGACTACAATTTCCCGTTCTTGTTTTGGCATATGTGTAGGATGTGTAGTGGCTGGAGTTGTGGGATTAAAGATGCCACGCTACTGTCTGTTTGGCGATACTGTAAACACCGCGTCAAGAATGGAAAGTTCCGGGGAGGCTCTCAAGATCCATATATCAACTGTTACCAAAAGTGTACTTGAGCAGATCGGCGGCTACTACTATGATGAGAGAGGGATTATTCCCATAAAGGTACTAAAAATTATTGCTGTAGTTTTTTGCTTAATGTTTCCTTAGGCTACTCCCACAATTTCTCAGGCTTAAATTTTCCATGCGGTATTAAGGAAATTTTGCTTAAACTCGTTATGTCATAATTACACTTTCACCTCAGGGGAAAGGTGAAATGCGTACTTTCTGGCTTACCGGAGAAGATCCCACGAGAACTCGGAAGAACTCTACAGAGTCCACTGTTACCATTAGTGAGAAAGGTGATGTGATGTACCAAACTCCGGTACATCCTTCCCCTCCAAAGTCCGGAGTAATTGGATTTGGACAGGAGGGAACCGACTACAATTTTGATCTCAGTGAAGTTGCAACTGTAACAAATAATAACTTTAAGGCATTTCCTTGCGAAAAATGGTAAGTTGCAAAACTCTAAGCTTAAAGTACAGATATGCCTCTGGATCTACAAAAAATGAAATTATGTTTCTGGAAAATTATGTAGCGAGCGAGTGTCACGCCAATACAAATCAGGGTTTTATTACCAACGAAGTATCCGTTAAGGCAGAGGTAATAAAGTGTCCGACAATTAACGGCTCTTGCGTTGGCTACGGAAATCAGGAGTGTGCTAAGTCACCCACTAAAGAAAGCAGTCCGCTGTGCAATTCATCGCAAGCATTGGCTACAAGAGGAAGTCGCTATGAACATATTGGGAACAACCATACCATTCCAAGCAGCAAGACTCCCTTCAAGCCATCCACTTGGTTGTTTGCAGAATGCCAGAATGGAAAAGTTGTAAGCAAATTAATAATTTTTCTTCAAATTCGCTACGAAATAGCTATGAAATTTTTACAATTAAAATAATGGATGCTCAGGATCATCACAGTGACGTACTGAAGCAAGTGGGCGGAAAGTACGTGAGTTGCTCTAACGTATTCCAAGAGTGCAAAGTGAACATAATCAAAGAACTGAGGAAAAATGGAACAGTAATAAAGTGTCCGACAATTAACGGCTCTTGCGTTGGCTACGGAAATCAGGAGTGTGCTAAGTCACCCACTAAAGAAAGTAGTTTGCTGTGCAATTCATCGCAAGCTTTGGCTACAAGAGGAAGTCGCTATGAACATATTGGGAGCAACCATACCATTCCAAGCAGCAAGGCTCCCTTTAAGCCATCCACTTGGTTGTTTGCAGAATGTCAGAATGGAAAAGTTGTAAGCAAAACATATTCTTTTCAAATTGGCAATAAAAATAATAAAATTGGCTTACCTACATTATAAATTAAATACTGCTTTCCGTTTACAATTAAAATAATGGATGCTCAGGATCACCACAGTGACGTATTGAAGCAAGTGGGCGGAAAGTACGTGAGTTGCTCTAACGTATTCCAAGAGTGCAAAGTGAACATAATCAAAGAACTGAGGAAAAATGGAACTACAGCGGCAGCTGCAGCAGCTGCGGCCACTTTAACAGGTAACAATGGCAGAATTGGGAGTCATCTACATCATCAACGTAGCTTATTTCCAGTACATGGACAACATCAGCAGAACGGCTCTGCCAATCGGTTCCGGTCCGCTCCAATTATTACATTTATGGAAACCTCCTCCCCAAATCCTGGAACAACACCGTTGTTTGCATATGAAGAAAGAAACTTCGTTTAGGTATTTGGAACAATGCACATTTTGGGAAAATAAATTGGAGACGGATTTTGAAGAAAAAATAGCAGAGTGCTATTTACGCGAAGTGATATGAAAACAGTTTCATACTCTTTCAATTTGCTACCTGGATAAAAAGAAACAGAGATTTGGTTTTAACGATACAAAATATAGCAGATTTTGCAGGTAAACGGAAAGATTGCATATAAAAACGTAGCTTTACTGTAGCTCATACAAATAAATGTTTTATTGTCATTCCTTGATCTTGTTTAGAACGTTCCTAAGATTTTATGGTGGTCTCATGTATACGTATTTGCATTTATATCGTCTGCTGAGTCGTAGAAAAATAGTTTTTAAAAATAGGTAAAAAAAATCTTTACTTTAACAACTCCTTTCAGGTTCTCCACTTGAGTAGAATTTTTAGTATTAAGATATACGATGCTTTCAATATTGTAAAATTGTAACTAGAATTAAAAGATTATATGGAACGTAAATACTATAAAGTTAATAAGAAGTGAGTAGAAATGTTTTGTAAACTTTCAGTTTCAATTTTTGTGATATTGTACTATCTACGGTAATGGAAATCATTTAGTGGATTTATGTAAAAAAAATGAAGTTAAAAGTTAAGAAATGGTTGAGTAGGTACGTGACAAAAATATATTTGTATAGAAAGCAACTTGCAGGTCACAATCGTGAATTTAAGACTGTAACTTCCGTCATTAGTCATTATGTCATTTAATTTTGTGGAAACGCAGTTCCCTCTGGAAATAGTGGAAATATATTTGCTGATGCTGTTTTGGTATAAAGGTAAGTTATAGTGGCATGTGTATACGTGCTGTAGAGGTAAAAGTACAGCGAATTGCTTTTATTAGGAATGTTTTGTGAATTTATCCAAATGTAATAATGCTTAATGTGAAAAGTTTCCAATAGTAGAGTTTATTAATAAAAATGTTATTCGTACGGTGTATGCTAAAACGTGAAAAATACAAAATAAAGTAAAAACTTATAATTTCAAAAGCACTTGCGAGAATAAAATGTGCGCTGATTTATATGGGGCTGTAGCTGTGGCTGATATAGGATAATCTCACACTACCCCACCCCATTCAGTTCTTGTTTTCATATGTATGTACCTAAGTTTTTCTTAAAATAATATCAACCTGCATGTTTCGCAATCTTCCTTTGCACATTGCACCGAGCGATAGTGTATCGTTTTTGATTTCATACCTTCATGAATTATGAACCATTTGCATCATTTTTTCCATCATCGAACCATCATTTTGCAATTCGTCT
>JAHZND010001056.1:0-11405 GCA_027744115.1 Acrocyrtus sp. NNG-2020
TAATTTAATGCACATAAATTAGGGCCTGAAATGTGTAATAAAAAAGTTATCTTGTAGTTGGTAAGCTGTAACAATCTCGTGTGGGTCAATTAAACTCAATAAAAATTTGTTCTTGGTGATAGGCGCATGTCGTCAGAGAGAACGGTTTTGATGTTAGCTCCATACTTTTGGAGGAAGTTGCAAAAAAAGACGTAACAAGTCGTGAGCAAACCATTATACTTGCGAGTACGTCAATCATCATGTAAAATATGCTTTGAATATAAATGAAGCTTTGACTTATAGCCTAATTAAGGTTTATTAGAGCTTAATTGAGAAACGGCAGGAGTGTGAAGAAAAAGATGCCGGTAAGTGCAAACTGAAGCAAAAAAAAAGGTTTGTTATAGGCTTAAATGGTGGCTAGCTTAAAGTTGTAGTGGCGTCAGTGAAGTGTTGCCTTGAGAGGATGGCATTGAACAGGAAAAATATGCCGCTTGCAGTGTGATCAAATACATAAAGCAAACGGTTAGGCGAGGAGAGGAGTGTTGCGAAAGTTGAATTTAGTGTACACTACTTCCTCCTTTTCTTATCAATTTTCACAATCAAATTAAATTGTTAAACAAAAACAGCCACAATGTAATTATTTATGTTTCCCCTAAGATTTTTAGGACTGTAAATCACGCCAATAATGGAAATTTTGTTTCAGATGATGGGGGAATTATTGATTTGGAAATGTCACATTTACACGCCGCTTTTAAACTAATTAAATGCATATATAATTTCTATATTTAATAGATGAAATAGTAAGGTGCATTTGCATGTATTGAGAGTTGAAGAAGATGCAGAAAAGAGTTAAGCAATCTGCCATTTTCCATCCTATAAAGCTGCAAAACTGCATCACTAGAAGTTCAATCCATTAACTAGCCCTCTTTTCACTGCAGTGGGAAAATGTTATTTTTGAAGCAGACAGATCTGATATTCTTTTCCGTATTACGAAATATGAAAAAAAATCAATTGGTTTAAACGCATTTGTTGGATATTACTTTATTGCTTTCTTTTCCACGTCTACGGACGTAAAACGGTCAAATAGAACCAAAACTGAATTTATTTCATTTTTTATCATTTTCTCCGCTACTATCATCAAATAAAAAGGAGAATGACAGAAAATCATCCGATTTGTCCATAAAAGTTCGTTTTATTTTTAGCTAGACAGTCAAATCGGTCGAAACAGCGGAACTCTTTTTCAACTTCTCCCATTTCAATATTTTTTCCAGGTTCAGGTCACAAACTGTGCATTGGTACGAACGGCGATAACGCTGTCAATAAAGTGTAGAGAAGTCAGTTTATCTTCAGCATATTTTATATTGCGTGGGAACTATTTTTTTGGAGACATATTCATCAAACTGAATAGAAAATTCTGAACGCTTGCTATCGCTTCCTTCTTTTTAGGTAAACGAACTAAACGAAATGCGCAAGATTTAATATCCAAAAATAGAACCATTTGTTACGTTCTCCAGTAATAGGCCGAGAAATTGAGGAAGCAGCCAGAGAACTTCTTTTTCCAACCTAACTGGAACTCCCTTTTTAGTAAATTGTATGCAAAAGGGACGAAAAACTAACAAGTCTATTTGGCGTGGAGTTTGGAGTGCACAACGTTTGCTATCGCTGCTTTCTTTTTAGCTAAACGAACTAAACGAAGTGCGCAAGATTTAATATCCAAAAATAGAATCATTTGTTACGTTACCCAGTAATAGGCCGAGAAATTGAGGAAGAAGCCAGAGAACTTCTTTTCCAACCTAACTGGAACTCCCTTCTTAGTAAATTGTATGCAAAAGGGACGAAAAACTAACAAGTCTATTTGGCGTGGAGTTTGGAGTGCACTTGAACCCACTACACAGGGATGCTTGCCAATTATTATAATTTGAAAGGCCTTCCCCGAAAATTATAGAAAATGAAGTTGTTAGTAAACCAAAACCACAGCAGAAAAAGGATTGTCATTTAAGAAGTGGTAGTTTGTTGCATTCAATTTGCTAGCCGCCCATTCACACAGTGCCAGTTCTTTCTTTAGGCTTTTCAAATGGAAGGAATACCCCTCCCCAAACTGATTTCAATTCATTTCCATATCGTAGAATAGAAAATGATGGGAAAAAAAAGCTATTTATCAACTATATAATTAAAAGTTTAAAGAATAAAAATTATAACGGCGCTTTGTCTAGATTAGTACACAATAAATTATAGTGAATCCCTCAATGTCAACTAATTGAAATTCTAGCCGAGAATAAACACAGAAACAGTGTAAAGCTTTCATTCGCATGTTCTGTAAGGCTATTTTTTGATAATGAAAATTAGCAAGCCCAGACAAATTCTGGATTAGGTAATTGTGCGGCTGTATAGGCAATTTGAAACATAGCCTACTCTCCTCCCTTCCACTACTATGCACGAGGACTCCTAGGATTGTACCTGGAGAGCAATTATTATTCCATCACATTATACCTACTGTCTCATGCTCAATCATCTTGACCTTATTCCACCGAAAACATTTCCATTTTGTAAATGGAACGTGAACAGGAAGGTACATTTTTTGGAGTGACTGTGCGTGACTCAACTTTTTATTAGTGCTGTAGACGGCCTGCAACTTTTTAAGTACAGTATACCCCTGTTACCTGTCAGAATAGGAACATTTCGAAAATTTTTCATTTACAAATAACCTAATAATTTAGCAGTCTGCAGTCTGTAGACCTCGAAATCAGTGACATCAGCGCTACCTAAAAAAGACTAGCGAGCTTATCATTAACAAACATTAATTAAGATTGTGCTACACAAACGATATTTACATAACTTTTTGTTCTACTCTTAAAATACACATCGCCTCGTAATAAATTCACTGCAGAATAGTGTCTCTATCTTACTATTCCATTACCAGTCCACAGTCCATTTTTTTCTGTGTACACCAGCAGAAAAAAATAATTTATTAGGGCTGTACACCCAACACTACAAAAAAATTAATGGAGGGAGTCAGGACACATTCATCATTTCCATATTTAGTTCTCTCCAAACGAGCAAAATGGATTATGCTAGAGTTTCCGCCAATTCCGACAAAAGTTTTGTTTACTCTCCAGCAAAAAAAAAAGTATTATTACGTGTTTCCTTCTTCCACTCGATGTGACTAGGACTAAGAGCAGTACTAATAAGATAGCAGCAAACCAGAACCAGAGTACACAGCAATTCCCCCACCTTTTCATTATTTTAACAAGACAGACTGGAACATCCTATCTATTTAGTGTGAGTGCAAACAGAGCAACGCACCACTACCACTACTACCATCCTCTTTCTCCTCTCTGCCAACAATCTCCCGTGCCATTGTTAAATATTAAAAGTTATGAACTGTGTCAGCACACACTACCGCTCACTATACCTACTCACTGTTTACTCTGCTCCCAAATTGTTAGTTTCCATCAGCTCCTCCGAAACGTTTTTTCCCTTCTTTACTAATTCCCTGAAATCCATTCCTTTACAAACCACCACAAAAGAGCGATTTTTTTCTATGGAATATTCCCCAACACGATTAATTTCATTTTCATATATTTTTCACCCTTGACATATAAAAAATAATATTAACCCGCGTGAAATTAATAATGTTTTGTGCCGCTCTATTATAACGCCAGTCATTACCATCATTGGCAAACTCGAGCTATTAGCGATGCCCTTTTCTCTAGGCCTATCCAATCAGCTCTCAACATCATCCTAATCACATCATTTTTTTTACATTATGCAATGATAAAAAATGGATTTCTTTTCTCTACCGCTTCCCTTCCCACTCGAACATGAAAAAAAAATTGCAGGCATGCAACGCAACGCAGCTAAAATACATATATCCGTGAAGCGAGTCTCGGAGTGTGTACACAGCTCAGCCATCCCTCACTATTTACCTTATTACTTTTTTTGCAGTGACGAGGAAGGGAGAGTGGGAGAAAGTTAATGTTTGTCAAAGCTATCTTCCAGCTCGCACACACCGACACACCGCGACACGACATCCCACTCCAGTGTTATGTTTCGTGTTGACACATTTGACCCCAATTGATAACCTTCTTTTTTCACATAGGCTAGTAGGACCAAAAAATCCGGTCTTTTTTCATTACTATCCTTACTCACATAAAAAGTCATTTCTGCTCATTTTTATACGGTAACGGGAAGAGAGCACGCCACTGAACCTCCCACCATCCTCACACATGAAGGATATATATGCTCAACTCAAACTCAGGTGTAGGAAAAACTCCTAATATTTACCTTTTTATCAAAGCACACCACTTTTCTTATATAGGTGTAGACCTTTCCTCAACTTTATACAGAAGGAAAAACTTTCTTTTTTTATTTATGGTCCTCACGACATACCCCTTTCTCCACTATGAAGGCATGAAAATACATTTCACTTTTTCCTTATCTTCAATTCCGTGTACCTCTGTACTCTGGGCGACCTTTGCCATGTGCATACTATTTTTTTTCCTTTTGCTCTCCCGAGATAGGCAAAATGTAAAAGTAAAAACGAGGAAAGTTTACACAGAGAGCCATTTGCTCCCTCTCCGTTCCCTTTTTCCCATGCACCGTTTTTCTGTTATTTCAAAATGGAAAGGGGAATCCAGAGAGAGTCGGAGTCGAGGTGGAAAGCAGACCAAGTTAAAGCCACTTCAATCACTTGGGACATTTATGTATGAGTCTACCCACTCATCCTATTTTTCTGCATCCACAATTCCACATCCACATCCAAACATCCAGCATCCCCGATGAAGGATGAAGAGAACGGGACTGGGAATGAAAATGGGAATTATAACTGTAGCTCATAACAGTGACTAGTGACTGGAGAGACTGTGTTCACCTTCCCTGCGAAAATACAGAAATGCAACAGAGCCGTAATGGGATCCGCTTTTCTCGTTTTCGCAAAAAAAAGTTTATTCGTTGGAGGACGGATACAATATAGCATTTTCCCGTCCTTATGCAAAATGTAATAAGTAAAAGAAATGACTACAATATTGCTACGTCTACTCTACTACCCTTCTCCTTTTTCTCTTTTCTTTTCATAAACAGTTCTACAAAACTCTCCCCCAGCATTTCCGATTTTTTCCTGAGAAAACGGTGTAATTTTCCTCTGTAATGATGGGAAAATATGGAGCACTGTAACAAACATTCTACAGAAAAAACCCAATCCGCTAGTAACTTGTGGTAGGGTAAGGAGAAGGGAAAGAATTTATTTTTCTGTGTAAGCTGCAGATTAATCGCAACTCACAACAATTTTTTTCTCTTTTCATCCGTTCACCCACCTTCTCCAATAACTCACAAGGAGCCCATATGTGCTAGAGACTTTATGGAAATGTAGTCAACTCAGCAAAAAAAGTAAAAAATCTCAGAAAGAAAATCGTTTTTTAGCAAGCCGCTTTCTCCTACGCGAAGGGCGCGCAATAAAAAAAGCAAGCAAATACATAAAAGCCATTATCGATTATGGAACGCGAATATTTTCGGCTGACTATAGGAGAAAACAGAGTAAGTAAATGGAATGAGTCTGTTTTCTCTTTCTCTGGCCGTCCTCGTCGCTTGTTACATGCTATTTATTACCTTTTACCTAGGAAAAAGAAAAAAGAAATGTTTCCACTTTCAGTGTAACTTTCTTTTTCGTAGTAGAGAAAATTGTAAGCTGGAAAGGATGTGGTAATATTATTACTTACTTTCCCCTGAATTTCTGGCCGGAATGCTTTAGCAAAGGAGAAGAAGAAGCTCATACGGGATAAAAATGGACGGGAAAAAAGATTTGTTGTTGTTGTTAAAGAAAAAAGGAACAAGAATGGAAAGCAATTCCAGCGGCAATAATAATAGCAATGGTAATAGTAATAATAAGGAGAGAAAGAGAGGAGGAGAGACATGTGGAAAGAAATTCGTTTTTTACTGTATGTGTACGTGCACAAAAAATATATTTTCTTCTGAAACATGTTGAATTTAAGGGGGAAAGTAAACGGGAGATGTGTTCAGTGTGTGTAAGCTAAAATCACTGCTTTTTTCATTTTTATCTTGTTCGGAGTCCAGAGAGCTACAACTACCTGTCATTTCCCCTTTCCTTTTTCCCAGTGTGGATACTTGGAAATTGTGCGTGGAACAAGTGGAGCATGCTATTTACGATCAGGATTGATGGAGAAAGACTACTTTTATTTATTTTTCTAGAGGAGGAATTGATAATGGAAAAATTATTTACGATAGGATTCCTTTTTGGACGAATTTGCAGAGAAAATGGGGAAATAATGTGGGAAAGAAAGGAGCTTTAGAATTGTGTGCGATTGAGAATTGGAATGACATGCTGGAGCTATACTTTAGAGAGGGCAACAACAACAATAAAAAATAAATGTGTTTGCTGAACCAGTTGAAAAATCATCATGCAACTCACAGTCAGCAAGAAAGAAGGAATTTGTGCGAGTAGTGAATAGGTGATAGGCGATTTAGGAAAAAAAAGTCGTTCTAATTGCAACTTGCTTCTGCTAATGGCTAAATAAAGTAGTTTTCTGGCAGAAAAAAAAAGTTCAGAAAAAAATTAGTTCTTCCTACATGAAACTAACTATTAGGTTGGTAATAAATGTCACTAGGATGAAGCAGGAAAAGCTCCTTCAAATCATTATTTTTTCCACTCCAATTAAACCAGCAGAAAATGGAGTAAGGGAGTGGAATAAAAAAACCACGTCATAAATATAATTATTCCTGTTGAGAACTGCATGCCACTGGTGCTACGTTGCTCATGCTCCTGCTCCGCGGAGCATTATGATTATAAAATAATTGCATTACAAAAATTTTTTTCATCAGGATGCTGAGGATAAGAAACGCATATGGAGCTGGGAAGTTAGCATCCGGCTAACTTCGTTATAAAGACCTAAGGGAAAAGCCTCAGCCTGCTCTATAACTATAACTATGACTAATATTGCTATCTCCTACTGCACAAAAATAGCCAATTTAGTACAACTACTAAAATGCGCTCGCTGCTATCTTCATTGCCTAACATTTTTTTCATTCTAAGACGTTCTGCTGAGAAAATTGAGTTAGCCAAGTTTCACCAGCAGCACAGGAAAGGATTTTAACTTTACTGCAGCTTCTGCAAGAATTGAATGAGGGTACACAGGAACAGAAAAGAGCGGGAGATCGTATGAAGGGAGTATAGCGTGGTGGCGCAGAGTCCACACTTTTTATATTTTTTTATCCGGCGCATTTAAAAAAGCTAACTTGGAGGAAATGTGGCCATCTCAGTTCACACCAACCTTATGGCGCAGTGGCATTGGCGTCAGTTTAAAAAAAATTTGTTAGGGCAAGATAAGGATTATCCACCGCACTTTTGCGGCCACCAAAAGTTCCAGCAGCTTCACAGAAGAAAAACTTTTTTTTAAGGAGTTTGTCCTTTTCATATCCCTATCATATTTCCAAACAAAAGGTTTTTCTGCTAAGGTTCATTTACTACCCGGTTTCCAGTATTTCAGCAACAAGCCATTTACCATCCGAGAAAGAGAGAAGTGAAAAAAAACTCGACATTTTTTGCACATGTACAGTGGGAGCTGCTCGTTAAAAAAAGAAAGTCTTTTTGATTGTTCTTTGCTTAAACAGAAGATGGAGAAAGAAAAGGAGAAACTTTTTTCCTTTCATTGGCACGAAAGTGCCCTGACTATGAGCTCTCTTGATGAGTTGGCAAACTCCATAAAGTTTAATCTACTTTTTCCCTTTCCTCTCCCTTGCCTCTTGTTTCAGCAGTGATGAGGGCAGAGAAAAGGCGAAAAAGGATACAAGAGAAAGAAGAGCAGTTTCTTCTGAGACAGAGTTTTCTCCTTGTTTACACATCTGTAAAGGACCTGCATTCACTTTCCTAAAAACTTTTTTTTATTTTCTCTTCCAGAGAAATATTAAAATTGGAGGAAACGGGTGAAAATCGGCTACTTTCCGTAGTTAACGACACAAATTCAAATGATGGTCTGGGTACGTAACTATATATAACGTGGCGCTATTACATTTACAAACTCCAGACAAAACTGAAGTTAGCAGGCTCGAATATAAAAAAAACTTTTTTGTATGAAGTATGGAAAAGAGAAATAGAGGAAATTGTAGGGAAAATACAAGATACACTGTTGCTGTGTGTTGGTGTTGCCATCCGCAAGGAAAGTACACATTTTGCTGTACGCTTCATCAACTGCACACGTGTATTTACTTTCACTAACTACATGAGCATTCCGAAACGCTTCAGAATTTCCGGGGACAGAGGAAAACAAAAATAAAAAGGGCTGCTTTTGTACTACCCTAGCACAAAAAACTGACGATGGGAATGGTGCCGCAACACTGCAAAAAAAAAAGTTTCGGAGAGTGAAACGGAAATGGTCTTTCTCACGTCATTTCGTTTTCTTGTCAAGTACATCCCGTATAAAAATGAACAGGATGGATACAGAACATAACATAAATATTTAAATCTAATAAGCAGCCGCTCTCATCTCATTTGGTAATCATCTCTGGCGAAAAATATAAAGTTTCGAGAATTGTTTCCTTCTGTAGCGTGACTCACACTTTGCCACTTCTTAAAGCAGAAAATAGGTAGTGGTGATAAGTAACCGCCAGTCCCAGGTTTAATTTAATATCCGGCAATTAAGAGAAAAAAAAGTTTTTGGGTAGACTGAGTGGGACTTATAGGGGAAGTCTACCGGATAAAAAGAAACTTTTTTTCGGAAACTTTTTGCAAACTGATTTTCATTTTTGATTACGATGTGGTACTATCGGTAAAATTGCCAAGAGAAATGAAAAGCAAAAGCAGCCCACATCTTTCATGAATCACCATTTTTATCCATCTAAAGTATCAAAAGGATGAAAGTTGGGAAATTGTGAAAAATGAGCTGACTACGAGCACTGAAAAGGAAGGAGTGAAGCGCAACCAGTTCCACCAACAAAAAATATTAATTTCATGTATTAATCAAAAAGGGTATATGCCATCTGCGCTCACTCTCACCAGCCACATTTTTCATTACCATTTCCTCTTCAAGAGCAGCTTAGAAACCCTTGGCCATTTGTACATCTAGGCGGAAAATAACGCGAACTGTCATAAGTCAGACAAAGTCCCATTTTTTATGGCTCTCCTTTCTTCACTTCTGTATCCAATTTTTTTCATCTTCATCTCCATTCACCCCAAACAAGCTAGATTTTTTTCGCCGACTTGAGAAAAAGAAAGATGATGATGGATCTATTTCAGTATTACAGATG
The DNA here is from genome assembly GCA_027744115.1 of Acrocyrtus sp. NNG-2020. NCBI lineage: Eukaryota > Metazoa > Arthropoda > Collembola > Entomobryomorpha > Entomobryidae > Acrocyrtus > Acrocyrtus sp. NNG-2020. Next base: position 9,235 of record JAHZND010001056.1, read on the forward strand.
GTCTTTAGTATGCCCTGCCATTTTAGCTTTCACCTCGCTCCTTATTCTTTTATTCTTTCCTGAAAACGGCCAATTTGGAGCTTAAGCTATGTCTTTTTTCCCCATTTCCAGCTAACAAATGATTAAGACGTATGCAGAAAGACCTGGCAAAAAATGTTATATTCTGGGCTCGTTCAGAGTGGAAAAGGCGAAGGATATTGATATTCACTCTCGTCCTTCCTCTCCTCTGGTTTTCCGGTTTCACTCTGAGACGGACGTGAGATGAGTATTTTTNCAGAGTGGAAAAGGCGAAGGATATTGATATTCACTCTCGTCCTTCCTCTCCTCTGGTTTTCCGGTTTCACTCTGAGACGGACGTGAGATGAGTATTTTTTAGAGAGAACGGCGGAGAAAAGCGGGCATGAGAAACTTTCCCGAGATACATTTCTCTTTCACTTTCCCCTTCTTCTTCCCTTTTCCAAGTAGTCCACATTCGCATACCTTTTCTACTCTCCCTATCGATTTTGATTACGCAAGTGGAGAATCCTGCATTGCACACTGCCACTGCACACCTATTCCAACCTTTTCCAACTTTCTCGTTTTATCCTCTTCCTTAAGTTCCTTATCTCCTTCCATCTCATCTCTACTACGTAAATTTTCCCTCCCAAATGCATTCCAAATTATGAGAAAGTGAAGGTCCTTCTCAGCAAAAAAAACGCAAAGCTTTACTCGTGGCGTCTCTCTTTTTCTGGACCTCATCATTCCAATCCTATCCTTACACCACCACCGACACTATCTTCGGACAGACCAACACAGAGGATTTGCTAGTTTTTTTCAAGTGTCCGCATAAAACAGCGTTTTTCTCGAGGCGCCTTCTTCTTTTACTCTGATAAGACCCCAAAAACATTATCCACCCGTCACACAACAAAACACAGCAACATCCAAATCCTCAGACTTTAGCTACTCTCCTTCCTTTCCTAATATACTCCGGATAGCTGTAGAACCGGAAAAAATGAAAAAAAAAGTTTTCCATAAAAATGAAAGGAATCAGTGAGAGGAGGCGACGAGTGGATCACTCCCGATGCCATTTTTTTCTCTATTCCATCCTTCCTCCTCCACATCCAGTCGAAACGACTAGTGACTAGCCATGGAATCAGCAAAACACAAGTAAAAAGTCGTAATCTTTCCTTTTTCTTCTGCTCTTGTGGATATCTCTGAGTTTTTGTGGTGCAGTCTCATCTTTTTTATTTCTCCTTGGCTGACTACTGGCGATTTTTTTGTAGACTGATGATCAACTCATGTCTACTACAGAAAAAAATCTTTTTGTTGTCCCATGCCCAGCAAGAGTAGAAGATTCCAAAGCACCGCAGAGAAAAACCTACCTCACGAGCTTTAATACATTTTTGTTCTAGTCCAGGATAAAAAAATATGTTGTATAGCCCACACCATTCTTATATTTTAGGCTGAGAAACCCCGAGGAAAATTTAATGCAGAGTTTTTTTTCCACCAACAAAGAAGAGGAGAGGGTGTGGTGGTGTGTGAAGAGGAAGGAAAAGGACTTGAGAAAAATCCTCAACTTTTCCTTATTAGGGGAATGGGAGTGGTGAAATAAATTCTCGCAGACGAAGCCAGAGACCAGACTGTTGTGGACTGTAGAGGATATTTCTTCTCACACAAAAAATATTTTTTTGTTAAAAAAGTGGAACAGCTGACTGACTATCTAATCCTGGGAGTGAGTCAGTTGAGTGAAACTTTTTTCTGCATGAGAAAACTTTTTTTCACTAAAGAGTGATAGCTTTCTTTAAATGAATGAAAAAAGGGAAAAAATTACTAAACAAAAAATTGAAGACACTCAGCCGTTGAATAACGTGAAAAGGTAATAGACTTTTAGGTTGTAAGGATGGACTTTTTCATGAATGATTTAGCAAAAAAATTGCATTTTTCCTTTAATATTCAGGAGTGATAAATGAGTTCGTTTCCATTTCTAAATAATAACGTGTAGACGTCAATATAAAAACTGACGAAATACATAAAATGGCGAGACTGGCAGAATAAAGGAATATTTTTTAAAAAACTCGTTTTCATCCAACAATAATAAAAAAGGAAGACCTGTGTACTGTATACGTACTGGTACTGAATGCATGATTCCTCTTTAGCCCATTTTTATCTATATCGCAATTTCCACTTGATGC
>JAHZND010001057.1:0-21984 GCA_027744115.1 Acrocyrtus sp. NNG-2020
GTGGCCAGCAGAAGAATTATTTCCACCACCCACACCACAGATAAAAGAAAATATAGGCAATAATTAATGTCCGTTCAGTTTCTCATTTTTATTTCAATGTCATTGCTACAATCTTCCGCTAATTTTAAAACTTTTGCAGTGAGCAGTGCATATATTTTTTAGAACTATTGCAAATAGCACTGTGCAGTCGTCGTCTCTAAAAATGACGATATAAAGACAACAATTTCGTTTCACTCTTTGGCAATAAAGCAAACAATAATTTTCAAAACACAGCTAAAAAATCCACTCTCTGTCCATTTCCCTTATTTTATAACAAAACAAGAAAAATTTGAAATTCATTCCTACGCTAAAAAAATATTTGCGTGTACTGTAATCAAAACATGTAGACTTTTTTCATTTCCAGTAGCTACGAAAATAGCTTGACATCGACATCAAAATCCAGCACGGAACCTCCAAAAATAATTTTAACTTTGTAAAGATCATTCTATTTAGAATAGCAGCTCAATTAAAAGCATTTTTATACGAACATTCGCTGCAATTTGCTGTTTTGGCAGTGAGCGTGAGTGCAGCAAATGCTATTAGGTGGCTTGCACAATCAATCAATTTGACCGTCAGAGGAGATTTGGTTACATGAAAAATAGGCAATAAACTTTTTCGACTTCTGTATAGCACGTGCACTAGAAAGCATTTTCGAGAGGCAGGCCAACAGCCCAACACCCAAGCCGTTTCGCATTTTTATCTGCCATCCCCTCGTTGCAGCGACCACTGCACGGATTAAATATTAGAGTGAATGGGAAACGGGAACTAATGATACATGTCCAGGTTTGCCAACTCTCAAAAAATATATTTTTTTTCAGTGCATACGAAAGTCGAGATAAGAAGCTTTGAGTGGAAATTGTGCACTTCTACGTCTTCCACAGTGCATTTCGCAATTTCAAATTGCACCCATTACAGCAAACCAGTAGCAGACTAAAAACCATTTTTGCTCCCATTTGGCTTCCCCTTTTTTTATCAATCAAAGCGAAATTGGAGTGGGAACAGAAAATCCGCAATGGAGCTGGACTAGGACTCGCAATTGCATGCGCCATTTCACCATTTCCTATTTCATAATCCTCCTTCTGAGAAGAAAGAGCAAGACGCCGGCGAAGCGAAATTCGCCAGACGCACAAAACATATCCTGTCCGCTTTAATGTTCCTCGTATGTATGGGAAGTACAGCCAACAAAAATTTTTGTTTCCGATACATTCTTCTCACATAAAAAAGCTCGAGTCATTAAAATGTAGTCATTCCATCTGCAAAAAAAATGTTGAGATTTTTGAGAAGCGTTTTTTTGCGAATACACTCGAAGTAGTGAAAAAGCAAAGTCACAGGAATAAAAAACGATAAATATCGGGATCGGCATTGGGTGCGGGTGCATTGGAATGGAATAAGTTTGTATCTGGCCAGCTATCTCTTTGCTAAAAAATTCTGAGCGCGTCATCGTCACCACCACTTCATTTACTATTCCACCTCGTTAATAAAAGCTGTGGATGAGCACAATATCTTAAATGGCCGGTTTTTCACCTATCCATTCCCATACTTATCCCGCAAAAAATATTATTATCAAGGTGATGGTGATATGGACTAAAAAAAGCGCAGCGCAAAAGCAAAAAACGATTTTTGTATTGAGAAGTACGTGAAGGTGGGCACTCCAACTGATTGCTGCGACTCCGACTGAAAATGAGAGCCGTGTCATCGTCACTGCTTTTTTGCGAAGAATGTCACGAGAAAAAATATATTTTTCTAGATGATTCGGCGTCTCAAAATGCCCCGGGAGCATCATCCATGGCATGCATAATAATATCGCTCACTTTTGCCCATTTTTTCCAGAAGCTTTTTATCCATGACTCATGACAAAATGTTTAATTGAAGCTGCTTTGCTTGCAGAGCAAAATTCTCGGCCATTTATAAAAAATAAATTTGCCTTTTGTTCGTATTATGGAGTGTGAGCCTGGATAATTCCCGTTTCACTTTGTACTTTGCACACGTCCAGTTTCATCATCGCAATCAAAAATGAAATTTTTGTTATTGTGGATGAGCTGGCGGCTGCCTTGTAAATAATAAAACTTGTATTCCTTCATTTTTTAAAGAACCTGCTCTACTCCTTCTTATTCTCCAAGCTGGAATTGTGCGTGTGAAATTTAAAGAAAAAAAATTTTGTTTCGAGGATTGGATACATTTCGTATTACGCCACAATCTCTTTAGTAGAAAACGCCTGTCCGATTGCTTAAGCTATTTAGTAAGTTGCATGGCAAAAATGTTGTAAAGGAGATTAGCGTGTGACGACATTTATTCCGCTATGGCGTTATATATGGCCCATATGTTTACGGCCATGCAACAGCAGCAGAGTGAAACGCTCATCAAACATTTTTTTTTTTAAAAAAATCTGCTCATATTGCATTTTTCTTCTCTCTAACAAAAATATTTATTTTTTTAATCACTCTCAAAAACTCGTCAGTCAAAATAAAATACTGGCTATGAGCGTCGAAAAAAAAATCTACTTTGTTTTATATAGGCAACAGCAGCGGAAGGATCTCTGTAGCTCATCCAATATCCCACTTTTTCAATGCCACTTTTACCATGCTGCACGGACACGAGTAAATCGCAATGCTCATCATCATTATTACTGCAATTTTCAATCGGCGCATTATTTCCATCGAATTTTTCATATAAGACCTCCCCCCAATTCATAAAGTTCCAGCGTCCCACCACTCCACTAAACTAGTGTAAAAAGCCATGTAAAAAATATATTCTCTAGTAAAAAATATTTAAAAAGTTGAAGAATCGCAAGTTCAGTCCGTCCATCATCATCGTCCTCTCTTTATTTTAGCATGGAGCAATATCTCTGGGAATAAAAAATAGGATTTTTTTTGGGATTGTGAGAAAAAAAAGAGGGAGCGAAAATACAAGTAACGAGGCATCAGCCGTCCACAAGTTCCACAGCAACATTTTTTTATGTAATTTTTCTATCCAGTCCACAGTCCACGTCGTGCTCGTACTAAAAAAAAAGTTGAACTTGGAGTTGGGCTGTGTAGATTTTTGCCTCCAGTTTTTTTTTTGCTCACTCCTCGCCTGTTGTCTGTCGTCGTAAAGTGGTAGTGGTGAGCAGTGAGTACAGCACATGAAGTCAAATAGCTATAGTCATAGTCTGAGGAAAATAATTTTTTTTTGCTCAAGTCTTCTCAAGTGGAGAAGGAAAAAAAATTTTTTTGGTAGGAGAGAAGAGAAGAGTGTAAAAAATAGAGGAAAACAGGAAGAGTAGAAAAAATACTCCTTTTGGCTTTTTGGACTCGGAAATATTGTGTACAGTGAGGGGCAAAATAAATAGGAAAAAGGATTTACTTTTTTTACTGGTTTGTTAATAGGAATTAGTAGCCTGGTAATAAAGTGGGAGGTGAAGGAGCTCCAAATTTTGCGTGAAATTTTAAACAGGTAAGAAAAAATTTATATATTGGGGGAGGGATGGAGGAAAAAAAAAATTCGGGAGGTTGGAAAGTGTCAGCTAAAAATGACAATTTTTGGTGAATTTAATAAGAGAATTTAGGCACTAGAAAAGCGGTTAGTTAATTAATTTTTTTGGAAGGTGGTTGTGGATGCGAATTGTTTTTTAAGATAGTTAAAGGGTGTATACTAGACGGAAATTAGTTTTCGGTGTTTTGGGAATTTGAAGGAAAGTCAGAGATAAAGTTTGGAGAGAGATTGGAGTTAAAAAAGGTGATATTTTTGTGTCACTGTCACATGCCTCGATTTTTACGACCGGCCTTTAGAAATAAATGAGGAGAGTGACATAAGAAAAAAAAATAATTCTTTTGTTTTTCGAGTGGCGCACATGACAAAAAAATTTGTTGAGTAGATAAAGGTCCTACATACATACACAAATCCGAAGCGGACTCTCTAAAATTTCGAGTGCAATTAAAAGAATTTGTTCATGGACGGGCTTAAAAAGTAATTTGTAAATTTGTTTTACGTTACGTGCTGCCAAAAAACGGTCACTACATGTTTAAAAAAATTATTCAAGGAGAAGTGAAGCGCTGTTAAAAATGGGTAAAAGCTGCATGTTATTATGGAGTAGAGTGCAGCGATGATAAAATGTTGACTTTAAATGAGATATGAATGATAAGACGAGTGTGTTAGGAGGTTAGTGTTGTGATGGTAGTCGTGATAAGGTGTAGATAGAGTGACCATCAGAGGAACGCACGCGGTGATTATGTGAACTTTGAAGTGCTTCAGAGATAGTAAAAAAAATTGGTGAATGAATGGAAATGGGAAAAAAAGTGTGAGCACTGAAGGTCGGCAGTGATTAGTTGGCACTTGGGCTGTATCTTACTTCATAATTTTTGCAGCTTGGAGGCTGAAGGCTACACTGAAAATTGGTTACTGATTGATGTACTCGATTAAATAAAAAAAATTCCGTAGTTATTAAAGTAATCAGAAATAAAAGGTAAAGGAAACGGGAAATTGTGTATTCTGCAATAGAAATTTTATGGTTAAATTAGTAAGTGGAATTGACAGATCAAGAGTGCAGTTTTTTGGGAAGGCTAAATTGAGGTCAAATTAGATAAATTAGAATTAGAAATAATGAAACAAGTCCACTTTTATAGGTAATAGCTGGTGGAGAGGGAAGGCGTGAGATAAGTTGGGTAGTTGAGCGACTGTTTCGAAACTGAAATGGGAAATAGTTTTTGAATGAAATTTGTTTGTTTGTATTTTGGACAGATTTAAGGTGAGACTAGGAGGAGCAGCAAGATGGGGTCAGAGCCACCCAAAGTACAAGTAGAAGTGGAGGAGTCTGGAGGGATTTTATCAGAACTAGTTAACGAGATAGTATCCTCGCCACTGAACATCGCTCTAGTGCTGGCAATAGTATTTCTAGTTTACAAAATATTAATGGGCAGACGTGAGTCAGACTCAGACGCCGATATTGTTCGAGCACCTAACATTCACAGTCAAAAAATTACAATTTAATTGTGTAGTCATTAAAGTAGCGGTGAGTTGGGTAATTTAAAATGTGATTTTTCTTTTCAGGCGGTCCCTATTCCACATTTGCTGGACATGATGCATCTAGAGCTTTAGCGTTTTTCCAGGCTGACTTGGTAAAGGAGGAATATGATGATTTGTCAGATCTTGATAGCAGACAAATGGAGTCCGTTAGAGAATGGGAGGAGCAATTTACTGGTAAAAATGGCTAATTTCTTTTTAATTTTTATTTTACAAGAATATTCCACATTTGCTGGACATGATGCATCTAGAGCTTTAGCGTTTTTCCAGGCTGACTTGGTGAAGGAGGAATATGATGATTTGTCAGATCTTGATAGCAGACAAATGGAGTCCGTTAGAGAATGGGAGGAGCAATTTACTGGTAAAAATGGCTAATTTCTTTTCAATTTTTATTTTGCAAGAGGGTGGGCTGGAAAGGGAATTCTAAAGTGAAGTTTTATAATATCTATAATATTAATTTTGCATTTTTTAGATAAGTATGATTTCGTTGGAAGACTGTTGAAACCCGGTGAGGAGCCCACAACTTATTCAGATGAAGAGGAAGGGGAACAATCGGAAGAATCCCAAGCTACTTCAGCACGAAGCAAAGACGACTGATTCACTCGACAACGACTTTTTAAAAAAAAGTATCTAATTTAAAAACAGACAGCAGTACTCATTGAAAAGAGAAAAAAAATTGTTAAGCAACCGAGTTACTCTATAAAGATCCCTGTTTTCCTGCTTCCTTTCTCCTGCCAAATATAAATAAATATATTAAAAAATATTACGTAATATATTGTGCATAAAATACATAAAGAAAACAAAATTTTAAAAAAGAAAGTATATTTGGGAAAAAGCAGATTGTTTGTTACATTACTAAGAAGAGAAAAAAAGATAATGCTTCTGAGAGATGCAAAATATATTATTATAAAATTATACTTTTAACGTCTTCTACAATTAAAAGATAGCTGTGCTCCATATTCTTGAATATATCAGAAAAAAATATTTCCTTACGAAAGATAAATCTGTGCGGTCACTTATTTTTCCCCTTTCCAAATCAAAAAAGTGATTAAAAAGTTGCGGATCATCTTCTGTCTGTAAAATGAGTTGTATTTTTTCAAAATACAAAAGAAAATTGTTTTCAAGTTTTCAGTAGAAGCAAATTTAATGTGCGTTCGTAAAAGAAAAGAACTGATTAGCCATTTTTTCTCGGTTCGTTGCACTCGTTGTTCCTTCCTCTTTTTCCATCAAATTTTTCTTTACTTGTGCTGGCACACTCGAATGATGCAGTTAACATTCCGTTCTTCTTTTTTTGTTTTTAGCGGCTAGCTTACGTTATCTAATTTAGTTTCTAACATTGTATTAATGTACGTAACACACTAAAAAACAGCAACGTTCAAGATATATTTTTTTCATTACCGTAGTAAAAAAAATTGTCTCGTTTTTAGTTGATTTATTATATGGTACATTAATTTAGGCCTTTTTCGTGCTATTTGTTGCACTCATCATCATTATTATTTTTTTTTTGTTGTGAAATATACTTATTTGAAAAAGCTACATAAAGTGCTACATTATTAATTATAGTCATTTTTGCGCAAATAAATTTCTACAGTTCCCCTTTCTTCTCTCGGTAGAATCTATTTTCAAAATTGTCTCTTTATTCGTATTGCTATTGATGTGAACGCTTCTCTCTTTATTTTTCACTTTTTACTCCACTTCCGTTTTTCAATCAACTTCTATGCAAAATTTCAGCTCTGCCATATGAAAAGGAATGATGCGAAAAAATATCTGGATGCGAAATTATGAATGCGTAGTGAAATGAACTGATCAACTTTTGTCGGCTTTTGTGTGATTTCACGTTTTTCATTTATTCATTAAAATTCCATGTTTCCAAACAGAAACCGTCGAAAAAGGAACAGTTTTTTTTAGAATTTTGTGTTTTTAGGTGTTTTTTAGAGGACGAAATAGAGAACAGTAACAAGTAGTTTTTTTCACAGCGGCTACAAACTACCAATCTTTTACTTTTTTTACTACACAAATCCATTTCCCTTTTTTCTAATATCAGAGGTGCACCGAAACAACCTCTGCGTGGGCATTAATGCCACCAAACAACGAAACGGCCAAAATCTCATTTTTTCTACTTTTTTACCATTTTACCGGAAACCGGAAACATGTTTCTACACACAGGCATACTACTACCATAATTTTTTATACGAGTAGAGAAAACAGTTTGAACTGCTGTTTAACTGTGATACAATAAATTCTTTTCATTTCCTTCAGGCAGCATCTTAGCAAAATTTTTATAAAAAATTTGGCTAAAATACTGCCTGAAGGAAACGAAAAGAATTTATTTGCCAAATTGTTTTTAAAAAATTTGCTTTGCTTTGGCAAAGCGTTTTTTTTACAGTAGTAAAAGAGAGGAGAGGAGCATTTTTTTTAATGATTGTGGAGTGAACATCATGAGATTAACATTGTACTTATTGTAGCTTAAAAATTTTATAAACGTAAAACTCGTAACTCAGAAGAATACTTTTTTGAGTGTGGTCCTGGAATTGCAAAAGGGAGTCTAAGGAAGATGAAAATGACACCAAGTATTTTACTACATGACGTCATATTCAACTAACTTAGCCAGCCATTTGCAGGAATTTAAAAAATTTAATTGTCAACTACTTTTTCATTTTGCATCCCTAAATTTTTTTTACTTTCTCTTGTACAAACTGGAAGTAAGGAAATTCATATGTAAAAAACAGTCCGAATTATTTTATTATTTTTATTGATTTGTTTCTGGAACACGACACGCATCACCTTCTGGCTAAAGTTTCTTTTTTTGTGCGGGGCTGTCGTGTCATCTAAAAAAAATTTGGAACGAACGTTGCGGCAGTCATTTAAAAAATTTGTAAATTGTAAATAGTAAATTGGAGACAAAGTTATGTATTGGTAGTTTAGACGCTACGAAAACTTGCTGGCGCGTTTTTTTTGCACACAATTTTGTATTTTTTTGTCTCTGCTATTAGCTAAGAATGTACATCAAAAAATAATAATAACGATAAAAAGTATAAAAATTGCAAACTTGATTGTAGAGATATTTTTTTCTCACTGCAACTCTAAAAGAGTCGCCCTATTTTTTGTATGATTTTTCTGGAATTTGGTCAGTTCCATAAATTTAAATTACGTATTTAGAGAGAGTTTTGTATAATGTTCAAAAAATCAACTTTTAAAAGTTAGACTCTAACATTTAAAGTTTTTTTTACTGTTGCGAGGATGAGCCTATATGAGTTTCACTTTTTAAATTAAAATTTCTAAAAAGTTCCTTTCTCATATATAAATTATCAGAAAACTGTAAAAATCTTGATGACTTCGTATTAACCTATAAAATTATTTATAACTTAAAACTTAACATTTTTTTTCTCGGCGGTATCTTCCACCGCTCACCTTCCTTAAAAAATATTTACCTCCAAAAAATGTTGAAAACTTAAAAGCTAAAAGTATAAGATTTAAAATGGTAGCTTAGCATTTTTTGTAACTATCACTTTAAAAAGTAGCAAAAATTAACACTGTTTTTTTAAAAAAAATGACACAAATTACAAATCCACTTTAAAATGAAAAATTACAAGTTATACCCTGACTAAAACTTAATATATACAGTAAAAATTCCGACACAATTAATTACAATTAAAATTCTACTAACAAATTGCATAATATTTTTTTAGCTTCGTTAAAATTTCCTTGCATACTGTCCGTAGTCTTTTCTTCCAACTTACCAAAGTTTCTTTTTTGTTACAGTTTTCACCCTTTTTGGAATTACCTTTAAATGTTTGCACTACATCTCTAAAAATGCAAGCTTAACCTTAAATATAATTTTAGTAACTATTTTTTAGAGTGTGGCAAGAGTACAGCCAGATTATTGACAGTAAAATCGTAATGAGTATAATAACTTCATATAAGCATATGCATAGTTCCGTTTTTTTACACTGGATTGTTTTGCAGAACACAAAAAAAGAGATTTGTAGTTTTTTTTTGAGAATTCGTTTCTTGCATAGTTAGAGCTATACTATTAGATACTAGCGAGCAGCCTTGTTTGCAGTATTTTTTTTAAATTGTAGCCTGAAAATCATCATTTTTTTGTTAGGGTAAAAAGATGTTGCAACTGCTTTAGTTGGCGGCAAGCAATTGGCAAATTGTGCACTTATAAAATATCGCAGAGTTTTAATTTGTGCCTCTGACAGCGCCATACACCGCATGCACCACGTACTCATCATTTCTAGATCTATGGCTGTCCTAAGTTTCGGCTTCCAGTGCCATGCTATTTGGCGCACCGGAACTGGAAAGGAAGTATCCAGGGGATTTAGAGAGAAGAAAGCAGCCAAACCAGGTTTAGCTAATAAGCAGTACGGCGGGAATGCTTTTGGGGGACTAAGTGGGACTACTTTCTGACGTGGCAACTGTACATAATTTCGTTAAGCTACTACTTAAAAAATCGACTTTTATAGCTGAGGCAGTTCTCTCGTAATCAAGCAGCTTATTAATTATACCCTCCAGCACTTTTATAGTACAGCTTAAAAAAATTTACAAATTATACAGAAATCTGGAGGATTTGAGTTAAGTGAACATCCACACAAGTTTCAGAACACATAAAGCAGGCTACTTTTTTTTACGCCTTAAGAATATTTAGTAAAAGCGAGACTATTGACTTATTTACCATGTTCAATTTTAGCTGCCTGATTTACAGGAAAAAAGATTAGCATTTTGTAAGCTGAAGCAAGACAACTAAAATTAAAATTTGGTGGTTGCAGAAAGAAGGGTGATTGTGGCTTTGACGAGTCCTTCATTTATTGCACGTGACAAGGCTGCAGTGATTTAAAAGCGGTGGTGAGTACAATTAATAACGCCGATTAATCACGAGTGAACTGGCACAGTTAAAAAAGACGGGTTGTAAGCAGACGAGTCCTTCATTTACTGCACGTGACAAGGCTGCAGTGATTTAAAAGCGGTGGTGAGTACAATTAATAACGCCGATTAATCACGAGTGAACTGGCACAGTTAAAAAAGACGGGTTGTAAGCAGTGCCCGACGAAATCATGTATAGCGGCCCTGTCAGAAAATACTCCCACCCACTCGCCCAAAAACATGATCGCGGTACTGCTTACTAGATGAGCCCGTCTGGCTGAATTCTGCTCTTCTAAATCGCCTAAATAGTCCCTTTGCTAGTTCCGTCGCGCCTAATAGCAGGACTCCGAGAGCTAAAACTTGGGATGGTCGCAGACTTCGAAAAAATGAGTACGTGGTGCAGGCCGGTGTATGGGGATGTCAGAGGAACAAATTGAAAACTGCGATATTTTATAAGTGTGCAATTTGCATCGTGCAAGCTACAAATAGTCCTAACAGATACCTCGTTGTCGTTGTGCAATAAATGTAGGACAAGTCTGCTACCAGTTAGTTAAAGTCCTCCTAGCGGAGGGTTCGAAGAAAGCTGCCCAGTTTTGCTTTCAGTTGTAAAATTCAAGTTTTAAAAGTCCGTAAACGACCGCGCAAAATACCTCATTCTGTTCTCTCGCGTGTAAAATAATTTGGGGAAGGGTACGGCTAATTTTGACCAAAAGAAAAACACATTTGTTTAGAAAGAGACTTTTACTAGTTACAAGGACCGAGGACGGAATGGGAGGATATCAATATTGTTACTTAGACAACTTTTTTAACTTTTTCGATTAAAACTATTTCTTTTTCTTTTCTCATTTCTGAGTGGACCACTCAAAGTGGTTCCGATCAAATAAAGAATTCGGGCCGACAGTTTGTAAATTTCATTTTTTCATGTCATTCTCAACTTGTACAGAATGAGGTTTTTTGCATGGTCCTACCTCATTGCTCGCGGTTTAAAACTCCAATTTACATCCTCAAAATGAATTAAGCTAAAGCTAGGTTCTTAATAATTAGTTAATAGTAATATAGTAAGGGCAAAGGAAGGTAAAAGTAGTTAGTTTAATGTTACACCACAGCTGCACATTTGCTTAAATGCTAGGCAGAAAAAAATGTACGAAAAGCGCTTTTTCTACGTTCACTAGCCATTTTTCTACTATTCATAATAATAAGTTACTTATCTGTACGCTGCTGAAGATAAATGAGAGAGTGATTTGAAAATTGAAATCTTCTTGTCGTACTTACTTCTAATCTATGAATCTATCTACAAAGATTTTCATTCTTCTCGGACAAGGACCCTTGCTTGACTTATCGGTTGAAGGAAGAACCAGCTAGTTTTTGTAGGCAGATCTTCGGGATCTGTATGCGCATATCAAAATGCAAGTGAATAAAAGACAGAGTATTTGGACAGTTCCAATTCCAATGAGTGCTCCAACGAAGTACGGTGACTTTTCCCTCATCAGGCTAATAAACTTTTCAGCACATCCCTGAAAAAACAGAAAACGAAAAGTACATGAAAAGCTGTGCGCTTTTACATGTGTACACTCAACCTTCTATAAGTGGATATCAGTGACTTACCTCCTTGTAGATTGAAGAACTTGCCAAGACGTCGCCAATACCAGGGATGGATGCAGTAATCGAGATTTTTCGAGCGCTTTCGCACTGTTCGTCAGAGAGGTCATGGCAGCAGCTTGTTGGAACCATGTAGGAAGATCCACTGTTTGCACTCAGTCTCATGTCAATGATTCCTTGAGACTCGGGGAGTTGCAGCACATTCGAACTGTAGTCTCTAAATCCAGTTGCGCCACAGCAAAGCATCTATCAAGTGTGAAAAAGAAAAAATAAAATAAATGAAATAGCAGCACCTTTTAAAAAAAATTTATAATTGACATCATAAAATTAGAAAAGCGTACCCCTTTCTGCAAAAGATCCCATCCTCGTGTCCGGTACTCATCCACGCCGTACAAGTTCTGGACAGAGTTCTTCATCAGAGTCCTAAAATACTTGATGAACTCATCCTGGTTCAAGTAGATGTACACTCCAGCAGCCAACTCCGCCAAAGAAATGATCAGCACAATTGAAAAGAACTGCAAAGAAAATTTAAAGAAAAAATCCACATTAAAATAACAATTTTAAGAGCTATATCAGGAGCTGTTTGTTAGCCAAACTAATTATTCTATTTTCACTTTTTCTTACCGCGCTCAGCAAGGAAGAGGACTGCTTAAAGCCGCCAAGGCAGCCAGTAATCCCGCCAATTAGCATTATCGAGCCGGCAACAATCAGAAACCATCTTCCATATACCAAATAGTCGTCCTCTGGTGCCACTTCCAAGTAAATGTTCTGCTCCAGCAGGAAGTACGCGGAGAAGAGCAACAATGGCAGCCCCCGTGACCTATTAACAAAGTAAAAATAAAGCTGTAAACCAAAAGCTCCTCTGCAAACAAACTCATAATTCTTTTTTATGAGTTTAACTGCTATTGGTGTAGGTCGAAACTGAATGAATGTCCTTCCGAATTTTTATTTTAGTCTTACCATAAAGAGTAGGGCCACGTAGATGACTCCATACTTCATGCAACCGTAGCACGCACTCATGGCTGTTGTCTCCTCTTCCCTAGAATCGCAAAATTCACATCACACTTCATTATTATTGGGCAAGGTAATGAGCATGTAATAAAAATTCGGCGTCCTGGTCCTGCCTTCCCTACTAGTTAACTTGTTAACAGCTACAACAAAATAAAATGCAAGCTTTTGCAATTCTTCTGAGACCGCTAAAAAAGAGCTTGCAAATCCATTATTCACGGTCTGCTTCAGTGACTCTTCTACCCTCCATCCCTGGCCAATATCAAGAAATTAGCACATGCAAACAAGTGCAGCACTTGTCATTCTGCAAAATTTTCACAATATAAAGGTAGCTGCTATTTTGCCATTTCTCGAGAAATTTTTATATATTTATGCGGAGCGTAAATATTAGGACTCGGAGGAGTATAACGTGACATGTGAGTCATTCTTTCCCAATAAAAAGTGAGCTTTATTACTTTTCATGGGCTCGCAAAAAATAGGAGGACTCGGCAGAAAAACGCTGAATGCCGCTTCGCTTTTCATCTTTTTTTACGAGCTGCATTCCATCACGCCTATTTTTCGCGGAGAGATAAAATTGCACACTCTAAAAATGCCAGGCAAAAAGTGCAAATTGGGAGCGTGCATCTTTATTTCGGGCGTCCTCGCTCGCACTAACAGTAAAAAAGCGAAAAGAAGGTCGAAAAAACGGTGAATGGTCAGATGTCAAAATAAATATTGAGTCGTCAAAACCGAAGAAGACAAGCCCTCCTAATTTCTCAATTTCTCCAGATTACCCTCCCATTCCACTTAATTTTCATGTGCCAAGAGGAGAGAACGCAAATGTCCTTCACACAAAGAGGTCTAGTTCGATGATAACTTCTGTTATCAGCTAAATTATGCACAGCACATGGAATTTTGTTATCGCAGCAACAATAACAAAGTTGCGTGCAGTTTTATTATCGCCTACACCTAGTAAAAAAAGCCAGCCTAGCACTATCTCTCAAGGCCGCATACTCATAGTCAGTTTTAATTGCTAACTTATAAATACACAGCCTAACTTTCAAAATGTGAAATGATTTTTACTAATTACTCTTAAATTTAAAGCTGACACTCATTTCCCACTTCGAAGGCAACTATGTCAAACCCTTTAAATAAAAAAAGCTGAATGATTTCTTCCTTACCTCTTTTCCCGCTGAAAGTTTCCAAGTTATTAACTTCAAAATTTAGTATTTCACTTTGAATTCCTCCACATCCACCTCCACCGCACTTCCTCCCTCCACACAAAAAGTATTTTTTTATCCAGCCGGAAGTCTCAACTGTCTCAAGCTTCTTCTTTTCCCACTCAATTACAAAGTCACATTAAATGATTCTTTCCCTCTGGAAATTGCTTTCATTAGCTTCCACAAAAATTCCAGAAATTAGCCGAGCTCCAAAAAAAAGACACCACAACACTCTCTTTTCACGTAAACTACACAGCCGTCTATTTTATTTTTACTTTTTAAAAAAGAAAAAGGGTTTTCCTCGAGACTTCTTCTGGAACAATTTTTTAAAACTTGATCTTATTCTCTTCTGAACAATTTTTTGAGCTGCCTACGAGCGGAAATGGAAGTGTAAGTTTTGTGCTAGCTGTCTATTTTGATGATGTTTTCGGCCGAAGTACTGGAGCGGAGTGTACGAGTGAACGGGTGAAGCCGTGAAGAAGATGACAAACTACGCAAAGAAAGTGATTATCACTCAATCAGAGTTGGAGACGGCTCTCGAAACGGGCAGGATAGCGCGGTGCGTGCACTCTGCACTCTTCTACACAATTCCACATTTGCATCTTCTCCTCTCCTTTTCACTTTTGGCCAGGCCAGAGAACGAGACAGGAAAACCAAAAATACATGGATAGGTTCTCCCTCCTGCAGAAAAGCAGAAAAGCACGAGAGCATTGCAGCACTGCTCCTGACTCCTTTTTACACTTTTTCTTCCCTGTAAAACATTTTTGTATACTCATCATCACCATCATCATCCTTTTTTCAGCTTTGACTCTGACTAGGCTGCAGACAGGAGTAGGAGGAGGACAAGAAAAAAATATTTTTTTCTCCTGTTTTACAGCGTACAGCTAATTTTCTTTTTTTCAGTATGGAAAAAAGAGACAATATTTTTTTCCTCTCCCCTTTTCCTACCCCTATCCAGTGTGTGCTTTTTGGCTCTCGTATTTTTGTTTGCTGAGAATGAGAAGCTAACAGCAGAGGAGCAGAGGAGAGGATAACTAACTTGTATCCGTGTGTGCACATATCCTTATCATTTTTGACTTGTCTATTGCTTTTTGCTTTTCTCATTTTCTCATTTTTGGTGGAGTAAACAGTGACGGATTCAATGTTTCAATGCACTTTTTCTCTCTCTTCTTCTCTCCTCTTTTATGAACTGAGGAGAGCACTCGTTTTCTGGCTCCATCCAAAATCCACTACAAAACTCCATTTTCCGTATGTTGCTGGTGCTCCCAAATAATAAAATGGATAGAAAGGACTGAAAAGGAGTAAAAAAAACTGGGCTCCTTTTTTCTAGCTTTCAGAAGAGATGAATGGGGAAAATGGGAATGCGTTTTTGTTTGTCTGCTTTTCTTGTGTGGAGTGGATTGAGATGGGTGACGGCTATTTAAAAAGCTATATGGCTTTGGCTTTGGATGTGGACAGAAAAACTTTTGATGCTGAATTGCTAAAGTCTCTGGATCTGGATTGGGAAAAGCCAAAAATCCACGACAAAATTGTAACTTAGCTAGGTTTGCATTTGGATCGCATCATCCCGTTAAAAAATGAAGATTTTTTGGTTAAGCTAAAGCTTTACAGATTTTTTTATGCGCTGTAAAAAATGGACATGGAGAATTGCGAGAGGTCTCTTCTGCAGCTCATCAGCTCCCTTTCCGGATGTGGAAATTTTCATGGAGAAGTGTGGATGCGCTTTCGCTTTCCATAAAATAAAGTTTTTTTTGAAATAAATGTGCTTGTTTTATGTCGGGAAAACATGAGATTTCATTTTACGCTCATAACTTTACGATGATTAGCTGCTCCTTAACGTTTTTTAGGAGACTCTAAATGGAGTTGAGTGTCGCCAATAAAATTAAATTTTTTTGAAGACTTCTCTTTCCCACGAAAAAATAGCAAATTAGTGAGTCATTATGCTAGTCAAAGATAGTTGTGGATGAGGATGACGTAAACGGTAGATTGCGACATTTGAACGTTTGACTACGTGACAAATTAAAGATGAAAGCTTACACTTTTTATCGCTCTCATTTTTGTTTCGATATCGCTTTTCTCTTCCACTTCAACACATTTTATTTTTTCGAGTGCGATTACTAATGTGCTAAGAATGATAATGCATTTAAGAAAAAATCAGACTGTAGACGCCCCACATCCTCCATTGACTCATTAAAGAAAATATTCTCCAGACATTCGACGAGTAATCAATTTGCAGCTGCACAACTATTACATATTATTACGATTTACTGAGAAAATTTATTTTTTTTATGTTTCTTCATCGCATCGCCTTCCCATGAGCATCCAGCATTCCTCTTACTCGAAAAAATTTTTCATCACGCCACCAAGCCACCAGCGTCATAGCAAGTCAAAAGTCCAAAGCTTAAAGTAATTACATTTCTCTACGGTTTGAAGAATGGAGTCAACAGCACCAAAAAAAACTTAGTGTTAGGACGACTTAAGACGGCTTCACCGCAATTTTAAGTAGGAGTACCTAAATGAAAAAAAAGATAAAAGTAGAGCAAGTACAGTTACAAAGGATCGCTATCAGGATGAATGGCATCCTTTTATCTGTGGCGAAAATTAGAATATGCCCAGGCTTTTGAGCGCTCCTTCCTTTTGTCACAGAAGAGGACAGGTTGCTATCTAAATAAAGCCTATTGAGCTCTCAATACAACGGATCTTATTGCTGATATTTGGAGTGGGAGTGACAACAAGAAGAAGAAGAAAATGAAGAAAATGCCTAATCCAAAATTTATTACGGGAGCCCAAAGTGGAATATTTTTGCTATAAGCCGCTCCGCTCACGGCTCACCCATTCCACAAAAAGGGACAAAGAAAGGTGTTCAAAAATCAATATAGCAAATAAAAAGGGTTTAAAAATCTAAAAATAAAATGCTTCTATTTAATACCCAAAAATCATCACAAAAACGAAAACGTTTGTAAATAGGCTGTATTTATATTTATTTAGCTCCCAAGAAAATATTCATTTATTTATTATTGCTTTCTGCGCTTATCTTGTGAGTAAATATTAATCAAATTCTTGAAATTGTAGCTAAGAAGTGTAAAAATCTCCACTAACCTAGCTCTATAAAAAGGAGTTTTTAGCCGTTTCACTATCCTTTTATTCCTCAGAGAGATAAAAAGGCAACATTTGACGATGATGATGGTGATGATCTCGCTGACAAGTCCAGATTTTGTTTTACTCCTACACTCCCGACTTACTTTTTTTTAAGCTGCTCAGCAAATTTTATTGTACCGCAGTAGCGCAACAACGGTAAAGGTCCATANATTTGACGATGATGATGGTGATGATCTCGCTGACAAGTCCAGATTTTGTTTTACTCCTACACTCCCGACTTACTTTTTTTTAAGCTGCTCAGCAAATTTTATTGTACCGCAGTAGCGCAACAACGGTAAAGGTCCATATTGCATCAGTATATTTTGGGGTTATTAGTATGCAAGAGACATTCTCATTTAGACCGTCTTTTTGTTACTTTTTTGTGTGGGATTTACACTAAAAAAGGTGTAATCTCCTCTCAAAAAGCCAAAAAGCCAAGGAATCCGGCTACAAAAAGCAAAAAAAGCTGAGGTTTTTGGTATGAAGATTGTGAATATTTACCCATCTCCTTTTTCCCCTCATCCTCATATTGAAGGCAATTTGATGAATTAAACAGAAAAACGTACCATCTCCTTTTTCCCCTCATCCTCATATTGAAGGCAATTTGATGAATTAAACAGAAAACGTTTCACTCTCGAGGGAAAAAAATCCTTTTTTTATTGGGGAGCACGCAACTCCCTTAAAAAGCGCGTTCACGCCATGCCAGCATCTCGATTAATTCAGCGACGTAACTGACGCTGAATCGATTCTCATGAAATGTGAGATTCTCGTATGACCATGCATACCTAGATCCATTTTTTACACTCTCCAAAAAAATTAAATCCGCGTATTCAAGAATTAACTACCTTCTTGTACAGAAAAATAAGGAGAAAATAAGGAAGATATTATTTTTTTCAAAAAAAAAGAAACGCTGCTGGCTTCTTATTTTTCCCTTGCTGTAGAAGAAGTGACACCACAGCAGCGACAAAATATTTTGGAGGAAATATTTTTTTTCGGAGGAGTAAGTACGTAACTCCTCCGCTAATAAATTATCCCATTTTTGGCCTTCTCCTCGGCGATATTTGCATAGTTGAAAAACCGGGAGAAAAAGCGCATTTTTTACAGGGAGTAGACCACACAGTGAATACAATTTTTGCCGTTATGTACGAAATCATGAAGGGCTAGTAAAATGGCACTATGCTAAAAAAAAATGCGCTCATTTGCGTCGTCCTCATCATCAGCTTCACGCTTCGCATTGGAAATTGGGAAGATTTTTTTGCGAGGGCGAGTTGTGAGATTTTTTAGCATCTACGATCAAATTGAGCAATTGAAGTGTGGATTGGAGATGGGCTGGTGATGTATAGCAAGCCATCCCGCTAAAAAATAATTTATTTCTTGTTGCTTTTGTCATATGCGATGATGTTTCGAAAAAAATCACCTTTTTTCGACCGTTACTTTATTACCCTGCAAAAAAAATGAAATTTTGTTCGTATGATAAAATCCGCTTTGCGGCTCCGGTCCACTAATCAAGCTCATAATTTTCAAGCATCCTTGTTTGGTAATTGACTTTCCCTGACATTTAATTGAAAAAAGTGGAGAAGAGCTGTCTTCACTCAACATTTTAGCTTCAGCTCTTTTCAGTGTAGTCAAAAAAGTGCTAATTTGAGAGACTACGGAATAAAGAGTGTTCAAGGAAATTGTTTTTTAAATGGGTTAAAATTTAAGCTCATCAAGTGGGAAAAGCGTTTCACGGAGTAACTAGATTTCTAAAGACTAAAATGCCTTTTGCCATCTTTACAAAATGTAATTTTATTTTCGATTCTCTGAGCGCACCTCTGCTACATTCTGGAAGCAAATTACAAAAATTTAAACCGGCTCAACCCATCTTTAATAGAGGTAGAATATATGCTTGAAATAGAATTTCATTTACGGCGTCCCACCTTTTCAATTTTTCATAGCATTTTCGCCACGGTAAGAACATCCAATTTAAAGCTCACACCGTAAAAAAATTAATTATTGAAGCTGGAAGCTCTAATCGAATTTTTGTACGTATTTACCGCTATATAATGCGATATAACAGCAAAAAATCATCGAGTTCCACAACTCAATAAAAAAAGCTGTTCAATTCACAGTAAAATGGTTAAGCTTTTATGCCTGGAAGGGAATCCTTTCGTAATATTATTTTGTTTGGAATATGAACGCCAATTTATTTCAGCAGAAGCGGAGCCACACACAGCGTAGCTCCCTCATCGCCACCGCCATAATAATCCCATTTTTCTAGGATAAGTTGATCAGCCAAAAACAAAAATTTTCTTTTTTCCGTGCTATAACCAGCTGAACTAATGCCGTTATCTTTCTGCTCTTGTAAAAAAAAATCATTTGCTTGGCTGAGTCATCGCTAATCCTTTGAAATTTACTTTTTTCTTTTTGCCTTTGCGGCACATTCTTTTTTTTAAAAAAAGCTGGCCATACATTATTCCTTTGTACATGAGCCCACAGCTCACCTCAAAATAAATCTCCATTTTCCACGAAATTGCTAATCCAGCATAAAAAACAGAACTGTTTACTGCCATTATTTCATCATACTTCTTTGTTTGCTCTTTTTTCGCATATTTTTCTGCTGTCATTGAACGGAAAGTATGGTTCGCAAAGAGAGCAGCTCAGATTTTTTGGATAGATTTTTTTTTCTTTCACATTTTTATGCAGCTGACATGATTTCTGGAAAGAGGTCGTTGTCGCTACCACTTTCCCATTACTCCACTTTTCCAGGCTATTTGGAAAAGTCCAGGCTGTGCGCTACAGCCATAGTCCCATAAAAAGGGGATTTAGCTTGGTTACATCTCTCCTCCAGGATAAAAAAAATAACTGCATTGCGATTTTGCACACAAATCCGACAAAAAATTTATTTAGAGCTGATTCCCATTTGAGAGCTAAAAACGAGCGATTTCTGCTATCAGCCTGGCTTACAATAAAAATATTTTTTTTCGCATTCCCCCAATTTCTTCTTTATCTCTACCGATACAGGAGAATTTTTTTCTCCATGGCCATCATCTCCAAAAAAATACTTTTTACTTACGGATAAAGCAAATAAAAATGGTTCAGCAAAAAAACTATTCCGAAATTATTTTGGTCGTAAAAAAATCCCAAACTCCACGCGTTTCTCTTTATCCCATTACGGCTTCGCATTGCATTTAGTGCCTATATATTCCCTCCATTTATCCCTCCTTCCCATTACAATTTTTTTTACACAGAACAAAAGCCGGAATACGTACAGAGAGCCGTCAACTGAAAGTAGCCAAGTGGCACGCAGCAGCTAAGAGAAGGCGATAAAGGAGATGAGAAGAAAAATGGCAAATGGCTCAATTTCCTTTTCGTGTTGCAGTATACCCCAAAAAATCATTTTTTGTTGGGGCTCCTGGCTCCTCACGGAACCGTTTTTTTTATATTTTCATTCTGTGAAAATGAGGAGGGAGCAGATGAGCAGAGGATGTTCTGTCCACATATCCGGGAGCAGATTCTTTTTTTTATTTTGAGGAATGCAGGTGTAGACAAAAAGGGACTTGATTTATATAAAAATAAAAGTGTTTCGGGAGATGAAGCAATTATCAAATTGCTCACCAGGACCAAGGCACAGCACCAAAAAGAAGAGGAAATTTTCTCCTGAGAGATATTTAATTTATCTTGGCATTCCTCCCTTTTTGATTGTATCTTTTAGCGAGAAAAGCTCACGCTCGCACGTCAGCGCAGCATGAAGGTGAATGCTGCGAGCAGGAAACGGGAAATTTTTTACTCTAAGAAATTTTTTTTTGTTCAAAGTCAGTGTCAGAGTTGGATAAAGAAAAAAATAAAGACAAAGCCAAGAAAATGCATTCTTTTTTTTCAATTGTGACAGTTGTACGCGGTTTACGCAATCATTTATGTTTGTATCATATCCCTTTTTGTTAAGTTGTTATCTGCTCTTGAGCTCCAATAAAAATGCCGCTTACAAAAATGTTTATGTGAGCAGGGTAGATGTGGAGGGTGGAGGGTGGTGGACTGACACCGGTGCAAAGGAGCTCTCAAACATTACAAAAAAATGTACTTTTTTACCAGAAATTAACCAGATTATCCTTTACTAAACGACACTAACTGACAATTTTCTAGAAAGAACAAGGAAAAAATATATATCCTTGCATTTGAGACTTGAGAAGAAATCGGTATTTTCTATCCTCCTCCCTCTTTCATTCACAAAATAAGCTTCACTTTTTCGCCTACACACTTCCTCCTTCTCTAAAAAATATATATCGTCATAGACCTCCTGCTCAAAAAAAAAAATATTCTCCCTGATTAACGTGCGTAATGTGCACAGAGCGTAAGTTCAGCAGAGTTTTTTTTCTCATTTCCTCCAACCACTTTAAAAAAAGTGAATGGTGTGCAGCTAGATGATAATATTATGGGGAGAGTGCTACACCTATACGAATTTAGAGTGGCAGAGGAAGAGTAGAAAAAGAAGAAGGCAGACAGAAATAAAAAAGAGGAGACGTGTACAAGGAAATTGACACTATTCCAATGCCAATAGCGTTCCCGTTCCCATGATTCAAAAAAACACTTTTTTTGCTGGGTAACAAGGCTGTAAATTTTTATTAATCTTGATTCCACCGTCGAGATATTTAATGGTTTGGCCGAAAGGATTAAAAAAAAGTTATGGATGAAGATGATCATAGAGCAAGAGCAAGCAAAAAAATAATAATTTTCAACTTTTCAATATGCCAATTTAATTTATTGACTTTTGATATCCTCCCACGCAAAATAGAAAGATTTTCTGAGGGGAGGACAATGCCCGCAGAGATTCTGGGCTTGTATTGATCATCATTCATTGTTTTGTAGAGAAGTGAAATTATAGTTTTTACAGTATTCTCTATCCAGTGGAAGTGGAACTGCCCACCAAAATAATTTCTGCTCTTTCTTACTGCAACATGAAATGAGACGCGCTAATGACTGAGCGGGAGTGGGATGGCAGTGAGGAAGACTGAAAAGAAAAATTCTATTTTCCAGGGTGTAAGAAACAGTTTCATTCGCGCTTCCCTGCCTCGTTTTCACCTATTTGTTGTGTGTAGGTTGCTGCCGACGGAAAAAAAATTCCTCTTTGTTGAGTGAAATGACAAGTGGGACATGCCAC
>JAHZND010001058.1:0-15508 GCA_027744115.1 Acrocyrtus sp. NNG-2020
TTAGATGTTTTATAATAAAATATGAAAAAAAAGTTTGAAACAAGACTTCCTGAAAGCTAACTGAAGCTCAACCTCTGATTTTTTCGTAGACACACACGAATTCCACCAATATTAATTTTCGTTTTTCTGCACTGCCGTTTTCATCTTTTTTAAGTGTTCTACAACGCCGTTAATATATTTTTAATTTGGATCTATATAGTACATTACCTCAGGTCTTGTGATTATGGGTTCAAGCGTTCAAGTACAAGTCAGACCAGGAACAAGAGAGGTAAAGTTGCGGTGTGCTTGTAATAGGTAAAGGAAGCGCTTGCAAGACGTTACAGGTGTGTGCAGGATTATTTCGAAGCATTTTTTGGAATTCAGGCACGGACAGAAAGATGCGATGAAAGGAAAGCCCGTCAGGAAAAAGGATTGTATTAGGAAGGAGCGAAGGTGAAATTAATTGAGCACTAAACACAACAAAAAATCATTGGAAGTGTGCTCACTGCCTGCATCAAAGTTAATACACACAGACACAATACACCTAGGTAAAGGTTGACGACCTGTTTTAACTGTGTTAAATTAGTAATTAGTCATAACGTAAATCTAACTTTCACTTTCGTTACGAAAAAGGTTGCTCTTGCAAAGAGGTTTTTTGCAAGCAAAATTACTGCAAGTTAATAACCTGGTTTGTATTAGCCTTTTCCTCTCATTTTTTTCTGTTTTTACTGGGACAGAGCCACTTGGTCAAGTTTATTAGTAGGATTCTCACCATCAATCTTTCTTAATGGGCTCATAAAGTCTCTCCTTATTTTTCGGACAAAACCCAATTCCCATTTGACAGCGCCCATCAAAAGCTCATTTTACGCAAATAACTTGCTTCATTACCCTCCAAATGTGGGAATCAACTCCCACTCCGCTCTTTTATTGCTGTTTAAATGTGCCTTGCAAAAATTATCTCCAAACACTTTCCCATCCCATTGCAATTCACACTTTGCCAAACCGTAGTAACTTATCTTTGGCGAAACAGCCTATTTTTTGGAAAACTTTACCTAGTCAGGGTTCTTACTGCCTCCGACAAAAATACTTTCGCTGCCATCTATTCTCACACAACAGCAGGTAATGCAGTAGCAATGCTACTATAAGGAAACCGGAAGTGAAACTATTTTTTACAGTGCCTACCCAGAAATCATTTTTAAAGCAGTTATTATAAAATATTTTTACAGCTTACTGCTTGTATTACGTACGCACAATATTCTAGCTACCTACTCATAAAACCAAAACCTGCACTTTAGTTTACAACCGTTCAAGATATACTGCACCCGCTATCGCACTGCAATTGGGCGTAGTACGAGTAGTAAAAACGTAGGCAAATAACAGATTTCTTATCTTCTCAACAAAAGAAAATATTTCCAAACTTTGTCCTAAGAAATAGGTACGTTACCATTTAAATTGTCTTTTTGCTTTACCCTATACGCAATTAACATTACCCACTTGTTTTTTCTAAATGGTACTAGCATGACCTACACTGAAATAAAAAAAAGTTTACAACTCTTTTCAACTGTAAAATGAGTATCGAAAATACAGCACTGTTCGCTCTGGCTTCCACCCCAGCATATTATTTTTTCAACCGCGGAGCCGACCTTTCCAAGTTGAAACCTTGATCGGGGATTTCTCTCTCAGGCGTGTGCCTGTGCACACCGCACCGGCTTCTCCATTTCCAAGAAAAAAACTGGCAAGGAAAGCGGAAAAGTGCAATTCATACTGTTCTAGAAGGCATTTACAATATCAGACGGGCTTTTTTATATTGTGCAACGTACGCTAAGCTCATTCCAAGAGGAAGTCAATATTTTTTCAGGCATCTTTTATAGGGTTTATGTTCACGACGCTGTATTTTATGACTGTCGATTACTCTTTTTTTTTGGAGTATTGTACCTTATAAAGTGGCGTAAATATAGCAGCGCATATTGGTCTTGTTTGGACGTGTCAAAAAAGTCAAATAAAGTTATTAACATTTTCCCTGTGTATAAATATAACAAGCAGCCAAGGCTATGCCTGACAAAAGGAGCAACGGCAGGACTGCATTGTATTAATGGATATTTTTTTACATTGACTATAATTAAAGTGCTCTTTTATTATGGACACATCTTTAAAAGATGCATACCGATTGTTGAAGTTGAAGATATTTAACGGAGGTGGTAATGGTGGTGATCGTGATGCATTGTTTGGAGTTTGGGTGATAGTGGTGCTAGGAAGTGGGGAACATTGAAATGCTTTCAAAGTATATATTTTTGGGCGAAATGTGTCCGAACTCATTTTCTCCCTTTTCTCTGAAGGGTTGAAAATAAAAAAGTGCTAAGAAAGCAAGAATTGAATGTAAACTTACGACACTACGGAACGGAAGGGGAGTAGAGTTGAGGGAAGATATACACATTTCAAAATGGAATCTTTTTGTTGTGATAATGAAAAAGCTGCTTTCACAAACAAAATTCCAAATTCCTTTTTCGGCTTGTTCAGTGGTTTTAAGTGCAATCTGCAACTGATTTGGGGGTAAGGGTTGAAGTTTTGAAGACGATGATGGATATTTTTACAAAAGAGTTCTTTTCTCTTATGGGAGGAAAATTTTGTTTCAAAACCGATTTCCCTTCCCCTTTCCACTGCATTTCACTGCAACTAGAAAAGTAAATAGGTATGGAGGAGATATGTACCTATAGAAAAAATTGCAAGGCACGAAAACAAGTGTTAAGGAAAAATCACAGGAGGAGATACATATGTACCTATAGAAAAAATTGCAAGGCACGAAAACAAGTGTTAAGGAAAAATCACCGGAACATAACAATCCCCAAAGAATCCTTAAATTGGCATGCCACGCGAAGGTATGCAAAAACACCAAAAAGAAATCTCTTTCCTTTCAGCTTGTTACATCTTCCCCAAGTATCCCTATCAAGGAAAAAAATGATTGGCCTATAAAATGCTGCACACTTCATATAACAAAGTAAAAAGGAGCATCTCTTTTTCAGCATCACCCTCTTCTCCTATGCATCGCATCCAAACAACAGGGAAATGCTGCGAGAGTGACACCGAGAAAAGGGTGAAAAAATACAAAATCCATTCCACTGACTCAAATATCACGTTGTAGCTGTGAAACGTGCTTGTGTACTTTCATCCGTTGTTTTTTAATGCTTTCATCCTCATCCTCCACACGTCATATATTTCGGCTATTTTCAGTTGCAATCTCATTCCAAAAAAAAATTGTAAACTGCATTGGAGCAGGATAAAGAAAAGATAGATCTTACGTAGCTATTTACGTTCGGGAAGAGCACAGAGATATTTCTGGAAAGTTTATATTTTTGTGTAGTTTTCTCCCACTGCAGTTTTATTTATTTTTTAAGCCCTTTTCACTCCAGCCGCGGATTACAGATACTCTCGGTGTAAACTAAGCGCGACCCCGATCTAGCATCGGAGGAAAAGTTTTGTGTTCATTTTTTATCACAGTTTAAACAGGATCTTTTTCGAGAACTTTATTTTGGGGAGAAAAAAAGTTGGGGTTACGCTGTTACTGTTTTTTAAAGCTGACAAGTTTTTGCGTAAGGATGGCAGTAAAGAGCAAAAAAAGTAGAATAAAAATTCAAACTAGGGCCGTATCATCATTTTTTTCAGAGAATTGCATAAAAAATGTGGCAATATGAAAATGAAAAGTTCATTTTTATTCTCAAATAGTAGAGCTCGTTTTAACTTTGTAACTTACTTTTTACAGCTTTTGCATCAAATCACATAAAAATGTAGTTTGAAATGTTTATGGGACATTTCAACTTGCAAAATATATTTATTTCAGTAAAATTTGTATGGGACAAAATACAAAAAATAAAGACAAGAAATTATTTTTGGAGAGTGAGCGGTTAAGAATATTTTTACTAGGAAATAAGTTTTTTTTACTACTCTTCATGCATGTCGAGCCACTCATACTTGTTTCCTTTTGAAATGTGAGCTAAAATAATTTTATTTTTAGGTTATCCGAAAAAAACACATGTAAGATTAGCTTACAGCGTGCTTCCTTGAAGGCCTTTAACTGCAGAATAATATGTTTACATTTGTTTCAATAGCACACAGGAATCAAAAAATTATAATCCAATAAAACTGCCAAAACACTGCCGATAAAAATGTGACAAGTCTCCGGAGGTGCAAGCAAAAAAATGTCAAAAAATAATAATGCGTAAGCAACTCCGCATTATGTTGGCTTCCACAACTTTATATGGCTTTTGACCCTGTCCAAGTTCATATCTGCTTGTTTGACATGGCATGGCATGAAAATGATTGAACAGTATAGGTACCTACCTACATTCTACACTCATTACTCAAGTCTTTGCACTCTTTCGCAATTCACCACATAAATGACTACTGCCCACAAATAACCATTCATATTTTCCACATTGCGCTTTACACTGGATTGCGTTATGTTCCTCAAACGATCCATTGCAACACGCAGAAATCCCGTTTTAAATTCGCTGAAAAAAATCCTTCTCCATGTTTTTTTCTTACTGGCCCAGAAACGTTTTTACTATGTTTATGCTCTGCATGTAAAAATGAGAAGAAAAAGGTCTGAGTAAAGCAGCTTCAAAGGTTACCTTTTCCACTCTCTGATAGAATTTCTGAAACGAAATGCAATTTTCAGGGAAGGAACTCTATCTCTAAATGGCTTTATTAAGGCGTAGTATAATGCACTTGAGTTCATTAACATGACCAACTTTCATTTTCTGTGGAAAAGGGAAAAGAGAAAAGGAGAGAGAGAAGCGGAGAGCTAGTCTAATTACGGGTGGTTCCTCTCTCCTCTCCATCTCTACTTCCCCTTTGTCTTCCACTCTGCGTGGCCGGAGCACACGTTCCATCCTGAAAGAGTTCGCTAACTCTGTGCCAGACCAGACTCAATCTAGAAATGCCCCCGAGGAAGGGAAAGAGAAAGAGTCTGAGAATATTATGGAATATTATGTATTCATGACGGAGCATATTGAATTAATTATAGTTTTTCTAGTTCCCTCCTCAAATTGCTCGTTTATAATCTGTGCAACATGTGTACCCTCCACCTTGTATACTGGAGAAATTTCACGTTCATGTTACATCAGTCATCCAATCATACTCAAATCTTCGTGCTAGAACTCCCTCATCTTGAAAATGCAGCGAAATATTCAATTTAAAAAATGCATACATAACTAGTCATGTTTTAAATGACATTAGTTACACATCATTTCGAATCTATTTTATTTTGCACTCGATCTAGCGTTTGAATCTATTTATGTAGCAAGTTAACTTTAATTTACAATTTTTTTAACGACTTCTAACCTCAACTATAGCAATTATTAAGGTTGGCTATCCAAATTAACTCAAGATAATTTCCTCTTAACAGGATTACAATCTATTTTCAAACAAGTAGTTAACTTAAATAAAGGAAGTAATCCTGGAGCCACAAACCAGCCTTTTCCCGGCCAAAATTACCTGTCTAAATACACACTTTTACAACATTCAGGTGCAAACCAAAAGCTCTTCCATTTATTACCCAGCAATCCTTTCTCCCCATCCTAAAAATATATTGTAAGGTTCCATAATGAACGGTTTTACGATGCAAAAAATTGAGCCAGAAAACCTACAACTATTTTCACATTAGGGGAGATTAACGGGAAAAAAGTGAAATTACCTTACCCTTTTTTATGGATGGCTCAATAATCTCAACATAACATCAAACTTCATTCACTTTACGACCAGATTTTTATTTATATGCAGCATAGTCATCCGCCTCAGCATTCTCTATATTTTTATCCGCATCAAATAAAAAACTTTACTTCTGCATCCACACCACACTCTTTCAAAAGTGTATACTCTAAATGAAAGCTAATTCATATGCCGAGAAAAGCGTAATTGAGATCCATAAAAGTTTAAGACATAAAAAAAAGTTACCTTCTCTGCCTAGCTGCCTACTGATGAGAAAACGATGAAAAATATGATAATGATAATAATAAGCATGGGCTGATTCTGATTCAAAGGCATAATAAAAAATCATAAAGATATACGCCATACTCACAGAATGAGGAATGTCGTGTGCAGTTTTTACAATGTTGTAAAAAAATATCCCTTTTCCAGGAAAACACTACTTTGTTTTGCTGTTGCCACTACTGCAGCACTGCTTTTTTCCCATTCCCCATAAAAAGTTTCTTTTCATAGTATGGGGAAAGGTGGGGGGAATAGGTAAAAGGAGAACAAAGTTATGCGATATAATTTTTTGTGTAGTGTGTAGGATGTGATATGTCGGCAATCACAATGACATCACATTAACTTTCTCTCTGTTTATTTTTTTTGTATACATACACAGGGAAAGTTCTTTGCTCCCACTGGGATATAATATGGGAGTTTATTTCTGCGCTCTAAACAAAGTCATTTTTCAGAGTTATAAATAAAAAAATCTGAGACCCAAATTGGTTTTGAATTTATGAGGTGGAAGTATACACCTTCCCCCAAACAAAGAAGAGAAGTCTTTTTTTAGACATTTCTAGTTTCTGGGAAAAAAGGAACATTTATTGACTGTGAAGTACACGACCATTACTACTTTCTATCTCATAATAATAGTAATGGTGTACAGTGTTCTGCTGGACTTACGATGCGTCACTGCCGAGAAAGCATTTATATTTTGGTTTATGGTAGTGCTTTTTGTGTGGCTATTTCGTGACAAAATGTTCTCCCTTCTCTCGGCTTGAATGTTGAATATTGTAACCAATAAAGTTTCCAAGACTGTGCCCAAACATGAAAAAGTTTCTTTCCAAGCCGAAACGTAGATTTCTGGGAAACGGTTTGCGTGGAAAAAGATCGACAGTGTAATCTATGCTGCCTTTCTACTACCTACTTTGAAAATTGGCAAAAATACTGCAACAATAAATTTTCCGAATGGATTAAGAATTTTTAGTATTTAAGAAATGTAATGGTGGGTGCACGGGGTAAATCGGAAAGTGAATGATTTAAATTAATTTGCAGAATATGCACATTTCTTGTTTGAGTGGAATGCGCAATTTCTACCATTTTGCACGATCTTATTACATGACTTTTCATGGGGCTCCATGTACGTTCCAACATCCAAGTTGTTTGGAAAATTGTCTTTGGACGTCACGCGGAAAAGTGGCCCTTTTGATCTTCCAAATACAAACAATTTGATTATTGGTAAGGGTGTGAGGTGCCAGAAGACTCAAGCACTGGCCATAAATATTTCATGCATTGTGTGCTTCATTCATCCTCTCCGTATATCCAATAACAATCCACCCCAACTCGAGGATCATCATCTATAATCCATATGGAAACCAAACCGGAAGTGGAATCGCATGCCACATGCAATCCATATCGACATATGTTTTCCTTTTACCCCATGCTCCCCTCTCCACTCGTTTTAATCCTACTAGTCTACCTCTCCCCCAAAGCAGTAGCATTAACCTTCAAAAATTTCTTGTTTTCCAAAGTTGAAGCATAAAAAATATGTACGCGGAACTGCACAAAAATAGACTCGTCNTACCCCATGCTCCCCTCTCCACTCGTTTTAATCCTACTAGTCTACCTCTCCCCCAAAGCAGTAGCATTAACCTTCAAAAATTTCTTGTTTTCCAAAGTTGAAGCATAAAAAATATGTACGCGGAACTGCACAAAAATAGACTCGTCATGTGCTACCCTTTCTAAAAACGAAAGTATGTTGTAGAGAGGTTGCTACATATTTCTATTTTTCCAGGATTTTTTCCGGTCGGTAATCGATACCCAAATCCCAAATATAAACCATCATTAGTTTTGATTCACACAAACTCCACTTCAGGATCGTTTCTTTTTCCTTTTCATATGCACACCGAAGTGCGTACTTTTTCCCTCGTTGTATATCTCATATTATTACGAACACTGGAGTGGGTTATAATCAGTGGAGCAAAAAAAAACCAACATTTTTCTAGGTACTCCTTTTTTTACAGAAGAGCCCCTCTTCTTGATTTGGAAAATATTGGGAGCTCATGCAAGAAAAATTCGAAGTCCTTAGCATGCAAATTTTTTTTCTATACTGGAAAGTAGAATTGCTCAGGTACGTGAGCAAAGAAAAAAACAGTGGGCATGGGCATTGGTAATACTGTATAGCCATCGAATTACTCAAATGAACTATGAAATGCTTTTCTTACGAAATTCTTGTAAAAAAGTAAAAAAGTTTTACAGAAAAAAATATTTAACATGAATTTTGGCCAGTTGAATGTATATTTTGAAGGGAAGAAATTATCGGGTGCATTTTTACTGAACGTGACGTGAATGTCTCGGGGGAAAATGCAGTGTGCGATATGGCTGCAATGACCATCATTAAGGAAGCTAGTTGGGTAAGTTTGGCTGCAGAGAAAACTTTTCCTTTTTAAGGCTTCCGATACTGGAGGTGGCCAAAAAAGAGGTGTAATTTGAACTGAAAATGCAGTGTGCGATATGGTTGCAATGACCATCATTAAGGAAGCTAGTTGGGTAAGTTTGGCTGCAGAGAAAACTTTTCCTTTTTAAGGCTTCCGATACTGGAGGTGGCCAAAAAAGAGGTGTAATTTGAACTGGAAAAACATAAATCGATGAATTTGGTTTATAAAAAACTAATTTTGCTTATTTAATAAAAAGCTGAACCAATATTGTAAAAATAGGTAGGTACAGGTACAGGATAAACAAATTCCAATTTTTCCACTAACTGGATTCCTGTTTTTGGGGCTGACATGAATGCGAACACGTCACTGTTATCCCATCTAAAATGTCCTTTTTGTCTGTCATCCACGATCCACCCCTTTCTGACAATTTAACAACCTGTTCGTTTCTCATTTGGAAGTTCAACAAATATATTAAAAATTCTTTTTTACAAATAAAAATCACGACCCACGACCAATTCCTTGTCCCCTTTGATCGTGATGAAGATAGGATGCCTGAAGTTGACTTTTTTTCTCAACTACATAAATACGTTATGAAATGGAGAAAGAGGGAAAAGAGTAAAAAGACAATTTTCTAAAAATGTTATTTTTTCCCTTGTCTTTTTCGCCAAGAATTTTAATAAGATTTTTATTCATTCTGGAAGGAGAACAATACAATAACATTGTAAATACGTGCTTCTCCTTCGGAAAAAGTTTATTCCTATCGGACATTTCCTTTCTTTTGTCTGTTGATTCAGGTTGAGGGAAAAGAATAAAAAGGTGGATTGAATTGATAAAGACATCGTGAGACCGTGACCAGATACCACATGGAAAATAATGAGGTTCGCATTCGAGCCTAAAAAAGTTTCAGGGAAAAAAGGGTGAAAGAAAAGTGGAGGGGATGAAGAGGACACTCTGCCCAAGGGTTGGAAATTGGAATGGACGAGAACAGAGCCCACAAAATAAATGTCTTTCTGTGGTTTTAGTCTTCGAAGAAAAATATATCGAGTGGAGGTGGAATTGGAATGACCATTAGAAAAAAACGTTCTTATTTTCCCTCCTTGTGGCCTATACCCAATATACTTTATTTTGCGGTTAAAGGGTGTACTTCCTTCCATCCGTCCTCCTTTTTCTTACGGTTAAAGACAGGATTTATCTCTTGGGACTAGACATTGCTCTCTGCCAACGTACGCAAAAACGTAAATTTTTCCTAAGGAAAACAAAAAAATATCCTTAGTTGGCCATTGCAGCTTGCGCTACTCCTAATAATGGATTGTCCAAGATAATTTTTTCCCCGAAGATTGGCTGAGGTTAAAAGAAGGTGAAAAAGTTCCACTTTTAAATAAGAGGCTGCTTTCTTCCACTATCCAAAGTATACTTGACGGAGACGAATTTTTTTGTCGCCTTTGTCTTTCCCCTTGAAAAAAAAACAAAAGGCGCACCGGTTCTATCCACTTCTCTTCCCAGACAAAAATGCCAAGAAAAATATGTCAGCAAACAGATATTTCCTCGGTGAAATCATCCTTTTTTGGTGGCAAGTGGCAATGGGATCATGACAGTAACCTGAACACCAATAGACAAACCCATTTTTATGTGAATGGGTAAAGAAAAAGAGCTCCCATTTCTGTTCATTGAACAGCTTGCAAAAGAAGTGAATTGGGAAAGCGAAAAGCGAGTCTCATTCCTTTCCTCTCATTCCACTTCTGTATTTTTAGAGAAGAAACAGACAAAAAAATTTCAGAGTAGGAAGACTCCAGACAAACGTGAAAGGCGCATTGTCGAGAGTCACATTCACATTCCAATTTAGTCACTCACTCCATCTCATCTTCAGTATGGAAAAAAATACTTTTTGCCATTTATTCACCTTCTCTCTTTTTTCTCCATTCTTAACCAAATGCATTTTTTCTCATTTCCAACGTTTGTTGTGGTGCTAGATATATACTGCAAAATATATATTGTCTTTTTATTGGAACGTCAGAAAAAATATTTTTTTCGTGTTGTGCTGTTGTACTTACTCCTGCTTGTAGGTACGCATTGCATTCATTTTCCTCGTATTTTCCCTTGCATTTCCTCGAAAATATTTTTTTTCCTAAGGAAAGCAATAAAAATGGAGAAATTGCTTGGGTGAGTTAAGTCAAGCTTGGGAAGCTTATCTAGTTTCATTTTATGTGCTTTTTTGGAGAGAGAAGAGGGAAAGGGAGGGAAAAAGTGTATTTCGGCATGGTCATATATTTGTAGGAGGTGCGGTAGCAGAAATGGAGGAGAGGAGACACGTCGTGTGGAACGGAATGCAGAATCATGTTTGATGTTGGTAAGTAGCGGAAATGGTTTTCCGTCATTAATGTGCCACTGCAGTTTTTTCTTCCTGGACTCTCCTTTCTCCTTTATGACTTTTAACAAGGAAAGCGAAAAAATGAGAGTAGAAAATAAAAGTATTCGTGCTGTACTTTTTGTTTTTCATGAAAACGAGAAACACGATCACCTATCATTTTCTCCGTGTTTTTGTTTACTATGTCATTTTAGCTCATATAGTCAACCTGTCGATTCCTTACTGGAAGAAGAAGGAGTGGGAAACAGAGAAACTGGAGACATCGTGAGAAGGGGCAGCGTATAGGAATATGTATACCGTGAGAACTCAATGAATAATATATCAGCCCAAATTACTTTTGACAGAGTAATTTACTTTCCGAAGGAATTATATTTTTCTTGGCTGGTCTTTTTCACTTTTAACTGGAAAGAAAATATATCCAGACAAATGGAAGATAAATAATGTGGGGGAATGTGAAAAAATAGTTTTAGATTTGCTATTATTCCAAGGTTGACGTGAAGGTTGAGTGGGAAAGCGCTTTATTTATTTTTGGCTTTTAAGGACTCACTTTCAGTTTAAATAGATAAGAACTGATAACAAAGTTTAACTTTAAAAGCTGCTGGAAAGCCGCTCCCGTTGTTCGTCTTTAAAATTTTTGAAGTGGGTGCAGATAGTGCGCTTTCAATAATTTTTCCAAGAATGGGAGGTAACGAGAAGAAAGCCTGCATTATTGGTATCTCCAGCCCCTTCTCATCCGTCAATAATAATTTTTCTTTTGCGGGGATGACTTATCGCCGGGGAAAATCACGAGGGCTGAATCAATCTACATTTAAGAAGGGAGTCTTAGACAGCTCAATGGAAAATGTTCCCGGGAAATGGCTTCATTTCATTACTTATCTTACCCTCAACCGGGAAAAAGCGAGAGGGAATGAAGCTGCATAACATTATTTTCCAGCTTTCATTCTTTTCCCCAGAACAGATTGGGATAAGGACGACCTTTTCCTCCCGTTTTTGTAAAAGAAAATGAGCCAAATGCGGGAGCATTTCTCTCTCTGGAAATTGTCTAAATTCGAAAAGTGAATAAGTCACTTTCACTAAAAGCTATTTTATACCCGAAAGACAAAAAAGCCGGCAGAGCAGGAGACAGATTGAAAGTACGGAGTACGGGCGTATAAATCTCAGCTGAGAAAGCTTACAAAATGCTGAATAATCATTGTCACATCATAATAAAATGATGAGACCACTGCGGGCTCATTATCGCATTTTTATAGGGCAGGGGAATAAACAAACGTACGACGATAATGATAAAAGAAAATCTGGTTTGTTTTTCCGAGTCATCGTCATTCCAAATCCCACTAAAAAAAATTATGGCGTATTATGACTCACTCCACAGCTATTTTTCTAATAATGATGCGGGTACACTTTCAATACCTCTGTCCTTTTACGGATAGTATTATTTTCACGTAATAAAAATCCAAGCTTCAGTTTCAGATTAAGGTAGATGTTAACGCATACCTATGCATCATTTCATCAAAATGACACATTCTTCGGGAAAACTACCTAAAAGGGAACAATAGCTGCACACATCTAACATTTTTATTTCGCGGGGGAAGAGAAAAAAATTAGCGCGTACCTATGCATCATTTCATCAAAATGACACATTCTTCGGGAAAACTACCTAAAAGGGAACAATAGCTGCACACATCTAACATTTTTATTTCGCGGGGGAAGAGAAAAAATGATTGAAAGTTCAAAAGTTTAGTGGGAAAAAGTAGAAAATCCTCGAGGATTACACATTCTTAGGGCATGACGAAGTCGAAAAAAGGGGACCAGGACCCAGAGGAATTCCCTTTCCTAAGAAAAAAATTGTACCAAATCCAAAGTCGAAACCACACACACGAGAGCTTAGCTAAAATGGACTGAGAAAGGAGGTTGAAGGGTGCCCAGGCACACAGCTCTATTCAGTAAAGTTTTTTTTAGGGTAGGGAA
Organism: Acrocyrtus sp. NNG-2020; assembly: GCA_027744115.1. NCBI lineage: Eukaryota > Metazoa > Arthropoda > Collembola > Entomobryomorpha > Entomobryidae > Acrocyrtus > Acrocyrtus sp. NNG-2020. The sequence continues at coordinate 12,712 of JAHZND010001058.1, forward strand.
GAAAATGTATCTGACTTCTCTTTAGGGAGTTTCGTGTTTCGTGGACTGTGGATGGATAGGGGTTGATCTGTGGCTTTTTATAAGGGCAGAGAGTGAGTGTCGTTTCCCTTGGCTTTTTGGTATGGAGTTGGCGATAGCGAGTTCCGAGGTCTCTAAGAGAATTAGGATGAATATCAATCCCTCTGCGCGCTAAGTAAGATGGAGAAGTTAGATGATGAGCGAGAAGAATAAAGAGGGAATGGGACGGGAAAAGACAATCTGGGGAATGTGCTCGTAAAAATGGAAGTGAAATAATGTCAGTGCATTTTTATACGTTCAGAAAATGGGATTTTCCACTGGGTGAGGGGACACTGTTAAACTGGGATCTGGGATGAGCACGGATATGCCAGTGATTATCATTATCATTGTAAAATACGGAACGAAAAGAGAGTGGAAAACAGTCAACAGTGGAAATGGTTTATCGATGAAAGAAAAAAAATCTGGATTAGAGGCGGGCAGTGCATAACATGTCAAAAGTGGGAGCTTCATCTTTCAACAAAAAGAGAGATAATTTTTTTTTCTTGTCACTGCCACTAAAATGGAGTATGAAGAACTTGGAAAAAACTTCCAGTTTTTCTTGTAGGGGTTGGCGGTTGGCTATGGATGTGGATAAGTGGACAAGTGCAGCGAAGCTTAAGTTGGATTTTCGTCCAAAATAAATTTTCATTTATTTTCCTTCCTCCCCCTCCCTTGCCCTCTTTCATTCTTGAGGAAATCTCCAAAAATGTAACTTTTTCCTAAAAAGATTAATCTGTTTTGGTTGTTTACTGGTCAGTACACACGAAATGGCCCATTGCCTACGTTAATCCTCCTGCAGTTTTGGTTACTGCACTGCAGCTCCATTGCCCAGTCTCGTCACATCTTGATTTTGCAGCAGCAGCATGCTCTTTCTCCAAACTTTTAATTATGATACTCCCTCCCATTAATTAATACACTTAAGTTTGCTGACGCACCTCATTAAATATTCAACAGAAGCTCTTTTTTACTCTTCCCTTTTAATTGAATTGCGTGCTAAAATATTTACACTTGGAGCAGGTCACTGCACACTCCATTCATTGCCTGTAGACAAATGCAATTGAAAATACTTCCGGAAGGACGTGCGAGTCTCCTCTCCAGCAAAAAAAAACTTTTGCGTAAATGGACCTTTTTCTGCTTTTCATCAATAGGGAAAAATTGTGTGTGAGCTATCACAAGCGAAGCATATCATTCCACAAAAGCGTAAACATTTCCAGTCCCACTTCCCACTTCCCTCTCCCCAGTCTCCCCTCTCCACTTTGTTGTGATCTTGGCAAAAAATGGAATGGGAATGGATGCCTCCTCGTCAGTCACAACTGTCTGGAATGTACAGAGACTAATTATTTCGCATTACTCAGCGGACCCCGGCCAAAAACACTCAACGGAAAAAGCATGTTTGGCTCATGTTCTGACAAACGGAGCATTATTATTCTCTCCTTTTCCCCTTCAAAAGATAATTTTCTAGTTTAGCTGGAAATGGCCACGTACCTTCCATTATTATCCTGATAAGCTGGAAAATGGGGCACAAAATACTCATTCACCATTCACTCATTCTACAGAAACTCATCCCTACGCAGATTGATGAAAGAATTTATTTTTGGAAAATCTTCCGAGATAATTAAAGACGCTCCTTGAAAAGTGCAGGGCTAAGAAAATTCCAGGACTAATCTCTGCACATTTTTTAATTAGATGAATTATTGCAGAAACAAACTTCTTCAAAAGAAATGTTTACTTCCGCCCTCCTCACAAAATACAGCTGTTGCTGTTGCTAGTAAAATTAAGTTTGTGCATGGTGAAGCGTACATAAACAAGACGAAATAACATCACGAATGGATTTAAGTTAATTATTTTATGAAGTTTACACGGATGCAGCTGATAGCTGCCTACAATTTAAAATAGACAAAAATATTGTCCATAAAAAAGAACTTTTTTGAATGGTGGCATTCTCCTCCGCGCTGATGTGCACAAAATTCTTCACTTCCTCTTTTTTACTGCTCACTCTTTTATTCCTGCTGAAAACGGTAATGCACTGTGTAAAAAGTGTGTAATGGCGGATTTTCTGGCTGGAGAAACACACTCCAGAGAGATAATTAAATTCCATTCACGGCTCGCCTCCTCACACTCTATTTCTGGATAGGGAGAAAAAAAGTAACACAGAAACGGAATCAGATTGTCTCTTTTTTTCAGAGCTTTTCCGGGAATAAAAAAAAACGCACCCTTTCCCAATTCCCATCTTTTTTTTCTTTTAAGAAGGCCATTCATCTCGAAACACTCCAAACTTTCACTTTGCAACTTCCTTTCTTCAGCTCACACCAGTTTTGAAGGGATGATCTCCTTTCCCCTTTTATTTCTTCCAATTGCCAGCATCACTAGAAACAGCTCACGTGAAAGAAAAAGATTTATCCAGCATCAGGTTCACTTTCTTCCGATTATCAACTTCCTCTTTCACTGTTTGCACTTGACACATTGCTCAATCTTTTCCTTTTTTGCAAAAGAAACATTTTCCCCTTCGCGCTGACACCTACCCACAGATTCATTGCTGTTCCACTTCCTCCACTTTTGGCGAGAAAAAAAATTTGAATTTGGTGTTATTTTCTTCAAGGAATACAAAATATTCAAATGAAGTTCCCTTTCTCTTTTCCTCTGTGTCCCGCACCATATGCAAATTATATCCGGTCTTTTTCAGCTTTGCCAAGTTTTTTTCCCGCTCACTCTCCCTTTTATTTTGATAATCCACCCGATT
>JAHZND010001059.1:0-24967 GCA_027744115.1 Acrocyrtus sp. NNG-2020
AGCCGGAGTCAAGTCAGCCCACTCGGTTCATATCTATATTTAGCATCTCTCCAATCTCCCCTCTCCAGTTTCCCTTTTAGCTTAGCTCTATATTTACTGACAGGCATAGTGACAGGTGAACCCTTGTACCCTATCTCGTTCCGATGCGCCTTTGATAAGTTGCTGCTACTGACATGTGGATAACTTAAGTACCCAAAGTCTCCGATCAACGTCCAACGAAGGGGACAGTACACAAACTTATCAGCAGTGGAAAAGTAATCTCAGACTCCGATAAAAATTTCAGAAAAGATGTTATCTTTTCTGCCCATTATTGCCTAAAATAACATTCTTTCACGTTTCGGTCCAAAGTCGTGCCTGGACTCTGTACTGGACGTAAACCCTTCTCCAGAAAAAGAAACATTCTTCTTGGAAATCTTTTTTTATACTGGAATATGTACCAAAAGTTCTGCAATATTACGCCATATCCTCCTTAAAAATTAACTGGAAAGGATAATGACCTAAAAATTATAAACGTTTTACGTGATCAACTGGCGACCGGTGACTAATTATTATTATTTTTTATGCTGATGAGTCCTATATTTTTGCAACTTCTGGAAATTATATTTGCCCCCGCTTTTGCGGATAGTGAGGATTTCTTCTGCGTCAGCAGATTTCGTCCCACTTCCACAATTTAAAAAGTCAGTATCTGCTTCTGAAAGTGAGCTCATCATGTCACCCCAAAGACATGTTGCTGCCTAAGCGTAATTTTTTTCACAGCTCCACTTCCATTCATAAAAGTGTGTTCCTCTGACTACATTTTTTATGTGGATGAGAGCGAGAAGGCTTGAGTAACAATAAATTTATCTCTGTCCCTAGGGGTGTCAAAGGGAATTCTTTAAAATGATAAGGACAAGATTATACGCTGGCATAGCTTTTTTTCTCCAAGAGGGAAACGTAACTGATATCCACATCCAGCAAGAAGTGAGTAGCAGCTCATATTTTTAGGCACAGTTGGAGCTCCAGAGTTATGGGAACGCGCTCCACTTCTAAATAGCGAGCAGTTTGAGCCATCCTCTCCGAAAAGATAATGGCCGCAGTTTATATTTCCTCCAAAAAAAGAGATTTAAAGATTTACAAAAAAATTATATTTCCTTAGTCTGTACGCGTCGTGTCGTGGACAGACACGATATGATTCTGTGATTAGGATCGATAGCAATAATTTTACTGATGCCTTTTCATACATCATATCATAAACAAGTCAAGAGAAGTGACCATTTTCTCTGGGTAATTCATAGGAAGTGGGATGACCTTCGTGTCCACTTTGCCTTAAGAAAAAATATTAAGTTTGGGCATTTCTCTACTGAACCAGCTCAGCATTTTCTTTTTTAAAAAAATTATCTGCTCCCTCTGGCACTTCACAATATAGTAAAAATGCATTTTTTTTAGCTCAGCGCTTTTGGTCACTTGCTGTGTAGCAGTGAACTGCTGTAAAAATAATGAAATGGTTACATCTAAACTCTTAACTGCTGGCAATTTACTTTCCGCTTCGAGAAATCGTTTTTATACTAAACTATTTAGCTATTAGCGGGAGTATGTAATTTTGGTGTGATAAGGAAGGAAGAAACTGAGTAGGATGAGGACGCATTAGCATCAAATTATGCTAATAGAGACTCTAATAGGAAAAAAAATTCTGGATGGTGATAGCAAACAAGAAAAAATTGGAATTTGGGAGTTATTCCCACCAAACTAAAATAATAGGCAAGGGATGATCGAACATTTTGTAATGACGGCTAATAGCCTTCGAGTTATTGGCTACACCGGAGGAAATAGTTATCAAATAAAACGCCGACAAGTTTATTAAACATTTTCTTAGTTACTATTAAAAGATAGGTTTCTTCGTTTCTTGCCGTGCTCATCATACTTCGTTGCAAATTCAAAAGTTTGTTTCCGTGAAAGCCAAGAATAATTGAATTTGTAAAGAAGACGCGTGGACATTGCAGCTTGCCTCCTTCCGTAATTTTTTAAACTATGAATGAGCACATCTCCCACCGTTTAATTACCTCGTATGTATTTAGTCTTTCATCGTTCAGCTACTTGCTCTTCACCTCCACCTCCATCCATAACTTCACACTTTCCACTTGGCACATTAACTTTTCCTCTTTTTTTCTACTAAAGTGCAGAATGCAATATTATTCCTTTTTTACAAAAAAAACATTTTTTTACCTTATCCCCATCTACGCCCAGTAAATTTTCATAATTTTTTCCTCTACAAAATTTAATTCCCATTTCCATCTTGGACTTATCCGCTTTCTACCGTAGTAAAAAAAATGAATGAGCTTATGCATCTGCATCCAACTGCACTTCTGCTTCTCCTCCCTAAAGGATTTCTCCATTCTTCACGATAACGTTTTTGTGCTTACTTTTCCAACCTTGTTTACACGTTTTTATTTGCTTTGGCTGTAAAGAGAAGTGGCTCTGGCTACGCACAGTAGACACCTTCCCGTTTCTTCTTACGAACCTAATAATGATAAATTGTAGGAGGAAGAAGTTAGTCGTCCTCAATCCTCATTCTCCTCCACACATAAATTCACTTTTTTTCATTCTGCCTCCTACTACCAACATTTTACCTACCACCAAGATTATATTTCGACTGGGTTGGGAAACTTAATAGGATATTAAAAACATTTTTTTTCGAGGCTGTTGTTAAAAACGTTGTAATTTTTATGTACATGCGTAAACACGGAGAATAGCGTTAATAGCACACCATTATTTAATGGATTTACACTCTGCAGCCATTTCGGCATTTTTTCAGACGTAAAAAATATCTTTCCCTTCGTTTTCGTTACCGGAGATATTTCGTTTTGTCTAGGTTGCGTAGACTTTCAAAAAGGATAGTGAAGAAGACTGAGATGGTTTCCGTACCTAAGAAATAAATATATTATTTTTCACTACCTGCCGTGATGCAATGGTGGAAAATAAAAATGTATGTGCGCTCCATATATGGTAAGGACATGATGATTTAAGTGATTCTCGAAAGGATGCACCGAGTAACCGCTGAAGGAATAGTTTGAGGGGAAGATGCGAGGGAAGGATGTTGAAGTCTTCTTCTAAAAAGTTAAGATATCTCGTAGACGGAGATGTAACTAAAAAAGTCAACCTTTTAATTTACTTTTTGGCTAGATACCATGCAAATAAATTTTTTAATGAAAGGAGCTTTTGCACGGAGGTTAATTAAAAAATTTAATTTTGTCAGTTTTGCTTTGAAAAAGTGTAGCCGAAAGAAAAAACGATTTTTTATTCATTCTAGTAAAAATATATCAGTTTCAGTTGACTTGTAAAAGTTACATTTTTTGCATGTTAGAAACAAGCTTGCTTTGTTTTTGCGCTGAGATAAGCCCATTTTCTCTTTGGCTGTCTGGTGTAGTCCCAAATGCATAATATTTTCGCTGGGGCATATAAGAAAGCAGAAAACTTGATAAATTAAATTGCGGAGGAGTTGAAGATGGCAACTTTGAATGCAATTTTCTACTCCATTATTACAATATCGAGACTTTGACTGCACTGAAAAAATACTTGGCAATATTTATGCACAATTTATATCTTTTCATTACAAATATTATTTAGGAATTGTTTGTGTCTTGGCACATCATCATTAAACTCCTTCTTCTCACTGGCCGTCATCGTCATTTGGTCATCACACAAAATATATTTAACTTATTCGTAAACTGAGAAAAATCTGAATGAGTAAAAAAGAATAACTGCGCATGCAACTATTGACTATTGAGCTGAGTGAGAGGAAGACGTTTAATGATATATGCCACTTACTTGCCATATAATACTATTTTTTGCGGAGGAAGAGACAAAAAAAATTATTCTGATAAGTTTTTTCGTCTTCTTCCACATAATAATTTTTAGTGCCCCTTCCCTTTTCCATCCTTAAAAAGTGCAGTTTTCGCTTCGAGTGCAGAATGCAAGTGCTGACAGCTTAAAAAAACAGAGTGACACGTTGATGTCAAGATTTGTCGATAACAAAATTTCGATCAACTTAAAGAAAATGCTGAATTCATTCATGACTCGATTCATTTCTAATCTGAAAAGTGCGCTTCCTTCCTTTAACATTAGCATAATAGCAGTAAAAAATATTCCAGCACATTTACACATTGTAAAAAAATATTATTGCAGGGAGAGAAAAAACTGTGTTGTTAAACGCATCGCACCTAAAAGAATGGAAAATGCCATTGCCATTGTGATGCAAATGTCACCACACCAGACCAGCACGGACACCGACGACTGACGACCCCATTCACTATTCACTTTGGATAGGATGCGAGAAGGAAAATGAACAAGATGGGATCACGACAGGAGTGTCAAGAAGAAAAGAGAATTGTACTTTTGAGTGTTTGCTCTCTGCCTTTCTTCTATGAAAAGAGAATAGAGAAGAGTGCGACGGGCTACACGGCTACACCTTAAAAAATTATATCTTATCCTGTTCTCCGTCTTGTCACCAGCGCATTATCATTCTTAACCCGCTTGTATTTTTTCTGGAGAATGAAAATGATATTTTATTCGGGCCAGCGGCATTATCTCATTTAGTCCACTTTGCAAAAGCACCTTTTCCTTCTAATTGAAATGATGCTGGAGAAGTGCAAAGTGCATTTAATCTTTTTATTGCATTATTTTTTTGAAAACGCAGTTTGAAATGGATAACCTATGCAACGGCAATCCCCACCCTGTAACGGTATTATTGTACACGAGTCGTTGTCAACTGACAACCGATATTACAATCAATATTGACATTTTTGAGCGATACTGCAACTTACAAAATTCACAAATATCATCATTTCCCCAAACACTTCATCAGCCTACTTAAAAGATACGAAGATACACTCTTCTGCAAACAATGAGCTCCTTTAAATTCTTATCCGCTCTAAAGCCAAAAGCCCACCTCCACTTTCTATTTCTAGGGCCACAATACTACCTCCATTCTGTTCCCTACTCCTCCACACTCGCACTCCATCAAATCTAGCTTCTACTCTTCGTCTAGCTAACACAACAGAGGTGGGTTGTGGGTTTCAAATTGCAATCTCTGCCCAAATCCAATAAATGTTTGGCAATATGAGCGTTATGCAAATTTCAGTTAAAGAAGAGTACATGACGCCAGCGCCAGCCAAAGAGCTCTACTCGTTTTTTTTTATCTTGTTATCTTCTTAAGCATTATTCTCCTCTGACTGATGACTAATGACTGGTAATAGTTGAAGACTCGAAGTCGAAGCAACTTATTCTCTCCATCCTCAATCCTCGTAATTGCTACAGGCCCAAACTGACAAAAAAAAGAAAGATTCCTCTTGTGCCTATCGTAAATCGACTCATATGGGAAAGCGGAAAAGTGTAACGGCAACGGCCCTGCTATAAGATTTCATGCTTGCAAACTGACTCGCTTCATTTCACCATCATGATTTCACCACATGATTTCAATAAGCCAAGTAAACAGTAAATGGTGTCTGATTTAAGGGCAATCAGCATCGCAATATATTTCCTTCTCCCTTCTAGTGCATTTTCAAACGCAAACAGAAAAAAAGGGGTACAGCAAATACTGAGGAGTCGCGTGGGCGAAAGCCACAACAAAAAAAGGCTGGTTTGCTTGTACGTTGTACCCCTATCGTGTCTCTTGTCTATGCGGAGAACGCTTATGGCAATCAAGTCATCAAAAAATATATTTTGATTGTTGTTAGCTGATCGCCGTGCACTCTCCTTCTCGGGTGAAACAAAAAAAACAAAATGCATATTTTTTGCATGGCCCCTATAACAAAAAAAAATGTATTACTTTTCGATAAAGTGGACATCCCCATTTCCTCTCCGGTACATAATAGATAGCCATAAATTGGGAGAAATGGGAAAAGTACATCCCACAAAAATTGAAAAACGTTGATAAATTGATGATGACGACTGGGAAAACGTTGAAATGGCTTTTGTAGAAATGCAAAGTGACCGCTAAAACGAATTCCGCTCTCCATTTGAAAAAAATTGCCACAAGCCATACGAGCGTGTGTTTGTGCTGGAGCTGGAGATGGCTTATTTGATATAAAAAATGCAACGAAGATCTCCTCCTTTGGAATATCTTTTATTTTTTCTTAAGCTTTAAGCCATGTCTTGAAAGGAGAGGCACGGTAAATGGAAAAAAGTGCATTCTAAAACCGGAAAGGATTTTTTTTCTCCGTTTTATTTTTAGGCTTAAGTTAAGCCATCATCGTTATCTCGTTCTGGCGTTATTGCAGCATTCAAAAAAAATTATCTTGGGAAAAAGGAACACAATTTTTTGTTTAGTTTTTTTTATCGTTGAGGAGGCGCACAGAGAACAGGAGGAACAGCGGAATAGCAATAGCGATAGCGCTAAATATTATTAGTTTGCACATTCCACAATGCCACATGCGTAATCGGAGAGTTTTTCATGTACGACAAGCGTGTGGCATAAGTGAGCAAGTGCGAGAGAAGTTTCCGCTTAAAAAATGCTTTATTATTTTTAGGCTTAAGTTAAGCCATCATCGTTATCTCGTTCTGGCGTTATTGCAGCATTCAAAAAAAATTATCTCGGGAAAAAGGAACACAATTTTTTGTTTCGTTTTTTTATCGTTGAGGAGGTGCACAGAGAACAGTGGAATAGCGATAGCGATAGCGCTAAATATTATTAGTTTGCATATGCCACAATGCCACATGCGTAATCGGAGAGTTTTTCATGTACGACAAGCGTGTGGCATAAGTGAGCAAGTGCGAGAGAAGTTTCCGCTTAAAAAATGCTTTATGTTGACAACTCGTACTCCTCCAGGACTCTTTAAAAAAAAGAAAATACGTTCGAGTTGGAATTGGAATTTTTGCGCTGTGTAAAAATCCGAGTTTTACATGCGTGCTGAGTCTCGAACAAAAAATGATGTTCAGGAAGGAAGAGGAAGATGCAACAAGTTTGACACGAGAGCAATTTCTCCCACTCAGTCGCCCATTCTCTCGTGTCAGGTCAAATTATGAAAGAAAAAAATAAAATTATTTTTACTTTAATTAAACTTAATAACATTTTTTGTCTCGTATGCTGCCCTAAGCTTAAGTGTAAGTTTGCGGAAATTCAGATGCACTAAACACTAAATACTTCTCATCTTTGGCTTGTTTCGTCGGAGGAGATTTTTTAAAAATATTTTATTCATAAGCATGCGCATCACGTTCTAAACTCGGTGGTAAATGGTAAGGGCGTGTGAAAGCGCATAATCAATTGTGCATCCATAAGTCTTAAATGGAATGACTGCAGCTCTCCGTATTTGTCGTAATAGTCCACAAAAAAGTGGGATTAAGAGTGGAACTACTACTCCTCTCAGGTTGGGGAATTAAGCGATGAACCGAAACGGTTTCAGACCGTATTAAAAACTAACACCACAACAATATAATTCTTTACTGACTTGTACTTATCGTATAACACTTTTACGAAAGAAAATTATGGCTAATTTATTAATTTGAAATAGTTTTCTGTCTGCATGGCCACTATTAACTCAAGTAGAAAATAAAATTGTTTCGCTCCGCTCAATTAGAGGTAGAAATAAAAAGAATCTTACCGCAAGGACGATCGACCTCGGATCCAGTGGCGATCGCTTCCACAAAGAGCCACACAGCAAGCCTAAAGGGAAAATTCAACAAAGGAGTCTTTGTTACATAAAAATTAATACTCCATTTCATTTACTTTAAGATCATAAACATTTTCTTTTATTTGTAGAGCGTAACACATATTTTAGTCTTGTGCAATTAAGCCATTAAAAAATAATTCAATTCAGGGTGCACTTTTAATTTTTGGGGAACCAGTGTGCAACCACAAAATTACAATTTTACAATTTACAGTGGCATGAAAAAAAAGATTATGACGGGGATCATAAAGATGCACTGTTTAAAAACGCGATATCCGATATCCCACCGTAAATCCTATTTGGAGTGAACCCATAAGACCCAAAACTCACTCTCCATTATAAAAAGGTGGCAGGGCATAAGAATGATGAAGGAAGACAAAGGTGATGACTGGAAACTAGTTTATCTTTGAAGGGAAAGGGAAAAAATCCACTTTTCTTTTTTTTTTCTTTGTCCTGCCAGATTTATGGCTTCTTTGAGTGAACGTCTCTATCGAGGGACCAGGACCACAACCAGGTCCAGTATGAAAGAAAAGGAAATTCTTTTCTGGAAAAAAATGTTCCTCCATTTAAAGTTTTCTTCTTGCTCAGACTTTAGAAAATAATTTTTTAAAAAGTCCCAGAAGATCTTCCAATCCTGGGAGCAGAAAAAGCGTGTTCTGAGCATTAAAAAAGAGGAATTTTTTGAGCGTCTGCTGCCTGTAAGTAAGCTTGTAAATAGTCCCAAGTACATAAAAATCTCTGCATGTGTGAGAAGTTAAGTGAGGTAAACAGAGAAAAAGGAGAGGCAAAGGCGACTAAAGAAGGTAGCCAGGACTATTACTATTACTTAATAAAAAAACCAGCTGAAATAAGATTTTTTCTTCTTCCTTTTTTTCCTCTTCGCCAGCGCACATAAATACAATCATTATTATTATATGATTATTATTATTGCTTGACAAGGTGCTGCTAGGAAAAAAATATTTTTCGTTTGGAGAAGGATGAGAGGGTGGATTTTGGATTGTGAACTGTGGATTGTGTGGATGTATCGGGAAATCATGCGTGAAAAAAGGAGGAAAAAACTGCGCAAGCACTTCTTTTCCTTCTCTCAGTCAATTCCTCTTCGCCAGCGCACATAAATACAATCATTATTATTATATGATTATTATTATTGCTTGACAAGGTGCTGCTAGGAAAAAAAAATATTTTTTTCGTTTGGAGAAGGATGAGAGGGTGGATTTTGGATTGTGTGGATGTATCGGGAAATCATGCGTGAAAAAAGGAGGAAAAAACTGCGCAAGCACTTCTTTTCCTTCTCTCAGTCATGGAGGTACTCTGCCGAAGAAGTGTTTACAGTGCTAACGCAAAGATTTTTTTTCTAAAAGCATCCTGTCTTGAGAAATTCCAGGACCAGAACCGTTTTTACATCCACCATAGAAATCTCCTGTGCTCTGTGTGTTTTTCGATACTCCTCCGAAAAGAGTGAAGAGCCCAAGAAAAATGGATATGAAAGGAAGACGTCAAACAGCTCAGTAGAGAGGTTAAAAGGAGAAGTCCTCAAAGAAAAAAAAACATTTTTCCTGATGATTCCTCCTTCCTATACACCTCACCGGTTTATTTTGCCCTTCGTGTGATTTTTTTTCGGGCTTTGACCAGAAAAGTCATCCCGATCATTTTTCATTTTCCTTTTAGATGTTCACACCACTCTTTAGCTATACTCATTATCCGAGCAGCCTCTCTCTGGATAATTTACTGCAACGAAAATTTAAGCATTTATCTTCTGGAAAGAGCTGTTCATTTAAGACTGCACTTTCTGCCAGAGCTCAAGAAAAAAATTTACTGGAAAAATATTTTCATTTTCGATGCAAAACCATTTTTCTGCATCGTTTTCAAGACTTTGCAACTTAACTGCCTCCACTCTCATTATCTTCCAGAGATACATTTTTTTCTATTTATACGAGCGCATGTGCCTACATTTTCCAGCAGTCCGGTCTCCGCTATATACATTAAAGTTCTTACATGACGTAAATTTTTTGTGTGCAGTTGCAATAAAAAAATTATCCACAGTTCTAGTCAGTCACGGAGCACGGCTCATTTATAAGGAAAGGAAGTATAGTTCCTGCTTCTCTCTCCCTCTCCAACTCAATTTTTTGTCATTTTTATCATTCCGCATTTTTACGATAATCCTGCAATCCTGCCGATACAAATGTGCTCTCCAATACATTTTTTTCTGTCGTTCCTCCAGCAATATTTTTTTTACTTTCGTAAAAATAAACGGAGCTAGTTTTTTCCGTGTAAAGCTAAATGGCTTTTTGGTAGAGCTATCTCTTAGGCTCGTAAAACGCTTTGGAAAGGAAAGTTTTCACATTTTCAGAATATAAAATAATTTTATGAATGACTCGAAGCAGAATTTTTGCTTAAATCATTTTTTTTCTCTCTCTCTGTGGCCCATTCAAAATGTATCGAGTCTGGCAGATATTGTCTCCATTTGTATATTTTTAATATATTTTTGCCACCCAGCTAAAAAATCAATGAAGAATGAGCTTCTTGCCATCTTCGCAAATCCCTGTGGTATGGACCTTGATAAGCTTTGACCTGGCTTTGAGCACACTGTGACTGGCAAATCAGCAGAAAAAGAAAGGAGCTTCGAGGTGGACTGTCGAGGGAAACAAAAATTTATGACAAGGATGTTATCATATATCATCACATTGATGAAATTAATTATTGGCCTAATTTTTTTTCATCATCGCATGGCCACTCATTTCAGCAAAAACGAGTTTATTTTATTTTCGTCAAGGGAAGAAGAAGAGGACTCTTCTTCGCAGACCGAAATCGCAACGATGTGATAATAACGGCGAGATATACGCTTATAAAAATCTTTTTTATAAAGAAATGTTTATTTTCATTCAAATGTCAACCTTCCTTACACCATCTCTATCGCTGCGACACTTTTACCCGTTATCACGTCACAAAAACAAGCAAAGGAGGAAGAAGTCGTAGCTACCTACTTTATGTACTATTTACGTAGGTACCGATCCCCCATGCCACTATTTTTTTCAGACAGCCCAAGGAGCTATGTATAGGTATGCTATAAAGAGTGTCCTCTATTTACATTTTTGCTGGACTTTTTCGCTTACCATTTCCAAAAAAGAGTTAAAAACAGGCCCGACTTCCACCTGACTTTAAATCTCGGCACTCCACCGACATTGGAAATATCACAAATGAGCAGTTGGCTCACATTCGGAACCGTCATTTTTTTTACTCGGAAGAAATTTACTATTCTCCTTTAGCTTCGGACTTGACTTTATCCAGTCTCTTGTTGGAACGACATCGGCTCAACTAAAAAAAAAGTTCCCTATTCCCATAAAAAGAATTTTTTTTGTTTTGTCTGGCTGAAAACGAAAATTCCCTTTTCATAAAGATGCGTCCCGGATTTTCTTCCCCGTGTCGTGGGGGTGCTAGTATTTTCTGTCACGTCATTTGAAAAAATAAAATAAAATGTTGGAGAAGGAGCACACACAGCGAGCAGTGAACAGTGAGCAGTGCCTTTTTTTATCACTTTCAAACTTCCGTAATAATGAATTCATTCATTCATTCCGTTTTTCCCTTGTATTTCTCCAGAGGCACGACACACACAAAAAAAAACTTATTATCATTCATTCACAAAAACACAATCACTCTGCCACTCTTTTCTTCCACCACAGCCTTCACGCTTCCAGCTCGAGCATCATCTCTCGCTCACTCCATCCCTCACACTAAAAAACGAGAAGGAAATGGTACTGCGCAAATGCACATTCTCCAGATCTCTCACTCCAGATCAATCACACACTTTGTACAAAAAAAGCCAAAACCAATGTGTAAAACTTGTACACTCTGGAATACAAAATTATCCAGCAAAAAAAGGTATTTTTATTCCACTCTCGGCATGCGTAATCAATCCACGATTTCCGTTTTTTATATTCTTCAGGAATGTTTCCTTCACTGAAAAAAATAATCTTCTCCACACTTTTTTATTAAACAATGGACATACCAAGTAACTTTTTCCCCTAACAATGCCAGTAATTGTTTGCTCGAGCTGTTAACAGTGCTAAGAAGCATAAATATTTTTTTTGTATTCAAGAATTCAAGCTTCCTTCGAAAAAATCGTATGAAAATGGGAAGGGATATAGTCCTCTCGGTAAAAAAAAAAATTTTTTGAGCGCTTCCCAGTCTCAGCCAGAGAAAAGAGGATGCGCTGCGCTGGTGTGAGCCGGCTAAAGGCTTCAGTCCCACTGACTCACTTGAGAAAATTATTTTTCGTTGGGTTCTGACTCTTTTGAGTTTTGAAACTGTCGAGAGATCTCTCGTAATAAAAAGCACATCTTTTTAATCTTGTAATGCAGCGTGTGTAGCCGCAAGCCTACGTACCATTTACCACTCACCATTAAGAAAAAAAGGCATATCCATGCAGTCTCTTCTGAATCCTCTCGGGTGTTCATCTCCATCTCGTATAGACATTTTCCGAAGAATCCCTCTCCATCTTCTTCTTCCTTATTCCTTTGAGCCAGTTTTTACTATTTACTCCAAGCAAGGAGTGAAAAAAAAGTGGTGATTTTTTGGGCTCAAGAATAAGCTCACCAGCAAAGATTACAAGAAGGGAAATATATCTCGCGCATAATATTGTGCTCTGCATTGTTGGCCCTTTGCACTGCTTTCATCGAGTACAACCAAAAAAAAATTTCTTATTATGCAGTGTCAGAATCATCATCAAAAGAGTAAAAGAGTGAGAGAAGGAAAAAAATGGAGATTCTTTATTTTTCGTGTCACAATATAAATGTGTGTACCTATCACCATCACGCTTTTCAATTTGGCTAGCTTAAATGAGGCGAATAAGGCATGGGATGCCGAAGAAGTTTGAGTTGATCTTGTTTTCTTAAATGAGCTGCATCCATCTCAACATTTTTACAGAAAAGTCTCATAAAGTTCATGGAGAGGAAAGGAGAAACGCAACGGTTCTCCGCCTACATAAAAGGATTCATCCTCTGCTTTCATTCATAGAGCGCTGGCGCTTTGAAGGGTAGCTCGTAGTAGGGCAGCGAGAGGACTGTCTGGAAAAAATAATAATTAGTTGGGTGGGAGAGCGAAAATGAAATGGGATATCTGGATATACTGGATATTATCCAGTGGATAAGGTTGTAGCGGTGGTGCCAGCACACGTTGATAAGCAGAGATGATGGTGATGATGAAAGGGCGCAGGAACTTCTTCTTAGAACACTTAACTTCCCTTTAAAGTAATGGTCATTAATTAGTTTAATAGGTTTAGATTGGAGCAGGGGTATTTAGATTCGGATTAGTCATTAAAATCTATTTTTGAAGTAGCCCTTCCGTCGTATATGCCTGTAGCTCTGTTTCTAAATTAAATTAAGATTCCCTTTTTGAGATAGCCCAAAATAAAAATATTTTTATGGTGGTGTCAAATCGTCAGTTGCATAGATGAAAGTGTGCTTGTAGCAGCATCAATTATCACTTTTTTATTTGTAGGTGACTTTTGTGTAGGATGTGGGATGGCCGTGGCAATAATGCCATTTTAACTTCTATGCAAGACTGTAGGGAAAAGTGCAGATTGAAAACTGCATATGAAAAATATGAATTGCAGTTTTTTTTCAGCTGTAGCTAGTGACTGGTTATTAAGGGAAGGGATATAAAAATATTTTAAAATGTTCATAATAGTATAACAGCAACGCTTTACGATGTGAGATGGCATGAGCGGTTAAGTAGGGTGGAGTCCTGTAAAAAAATCCCACACCGTGAGATCATACAGCCAAAAACGAATAAAAGGCATAGATTAAAATAACAGGAACAGCAACCCTTCAAAAAAATAAGTCTACGAAGTCCACGCACTGCTTTTGGTGAGTAGGGTAGATGAATAGTACCTCATGGGTAGCATTTAAAAGCACGATTATGAAAGTTGATTTGACATTATTTGGGTAATAAAAACAGATTAACTTTGTTTCCCGCTGATTTTATATGATCTACTAGAAAAAAACATTTATTCACTTCACCATCTATTAATATGTAGAATCTAACGAGAAAATAAATATATTTTAGCGTCGTGCAATATGCTAAAATTGGAGAAACTGCCATCCTGGATGCCATTGCTTTTCGCGACATTTTTTGTTTTTTTCACACTTCAGCTTTCTCACCTCAGAGCTGAGCGTAGCTTGACAAAGAGTTAATGCTAAAATAAATTGCTTATTGTGGATGATGCACATTAATGTAGCTTATTGGGTATTAGCATTTTTATTGATTTTTTGTTCATACTGTAAACTGCAAACTGCACTTATTTTATTATCATGAAACAGAGGAGTGGGGTAAACTGGAATAAAAGTGCGAATTTATTACACAAGAGGAAAGCTCGTAAAAGCAATAAAGTATTTGATATGAACTCTTGAACGCATTTAGTACACTTATAAACTGTAAAACGACTTAATTTAGTAATTTCACCTGCTCCTTTCAAAGCTGTGCAAGTGCTATCACAATAAAACTCGTGAGAACTACTAATCGCTTATAATTCAAGCTTAAAATTTAGTCATAAAACAATTAAGCAATAGGGATCTGTAAGGGGATGAGTTTTGCTTACTTTTTTTGGAGTCTTAGTCTAAAATTGTCTAAATTCGCTGTATTTATAGGTCCAGGTATTATTTTATTTTATAGTCGAGTATGTATTCCCTTTTCTACTAGTATGCGTGCAGATGCAGTTATTTTTTAATGACTACATTTCTGAAAGTTAGATTTTCTCTGCGCTAACATTTAATTGTGCCCTAATTCTAATAAATTCTATTTTCGACTACGCAGGTGTGTTTATGATTTTGGTTTAGTTTCATTTTTTTTCTTGTTTCTTCAAATTGTTTCTTTTTTTGTTACTTATTGACTGTTACTGAACACATCAGGTTATTAATTTTTTTAGCAGTCCTATAATAAAAAATCCTCTAATACAAAGGTATTAGAGGATCCCTTTTTACAAATTACACGCTACGCAAATGTATGCAGCACTACACTACTCCTCTTCCGTTCTGTTTTTAAGTAGGTACAATTCGTGAAAAACTATGTTTTGTTAGCAATGGCGAGATAGAGAGCGTGATGTGTCCAGTAAATCACATTTTCAGATTCAGTATTTTTTAAAACAATGCAATGGCAAGTGAAAGCTAAGAGCTAAAAAAAAGAAAGCCATTGACTTATAATAAGATTTACTTTTTCTTCCTTCAAAATTTTATTTTGCTGTAAGTTGAAGATCCCTGATGGATATGTTTCTTAGAGCTGAAGCAGGCTGGGTGGGACTGGGTCATACTCAAGCAATAAACGTGCCCACACATCAACATTCTACCGACGTTAACACTGTTACTAATCCACATTTGCTAAGCGCGGACAATCCATGGTATGAATCTTTTAGAAAGTTCATAAAACGTCTTTAAAAATAAAAATTTAACGGCGCGAAGCTTGCCATTATTGGTGAGAAGCTGCTTCAATTTGGGCCTGGATTTGGGATTCTGACTATTCTGAGTTCTGCCCAATTAATCAATATTTTAATAACTTATCACCATTATTATTGCTCCTTGAAGAGAATGTACAAGGAGATTTCAATTCCAGCGCAAAGCACTATACACTGTGATCGTGATCTGTGGTGTGTGGTTCAAGTTGTCAGTCTGATTTCGAATGGTCTACAAGTTCAAGCATGGAAAACCACTTTAAAGCTACTTGTAAAATTCATTTATGCTTAATTGCAAAATGAAAGCGCTGCTCTAACCTAAACTGTTCCTCTAATAATTGCTATGCTAAATAATTATCTTAATTTATAATTCGGGTTTTACTTTATGCCGAATTACCTTTAAAAAAATTTCAGTGGCTCTTACGCGGATTTTTAAGTAAGGATGTTCAGAGGTTTTAGGAGTAGAATGAGAAATGACAAGTGAAACATAAAAATGATATGATTTTTTTGCAAAATCTAGCGCAAATAAAAATAGAAGCTACAGACAATTTTTTCACTGTAAAAGTGGTTACTTATTTCGTTTAATAAAATACTCGAGAAAAATTATTTTTTTCTACCTTTTTTACCGTTATTTGTAAATGCAAAAATTGACTTGAGATTACAGAGAAAAACTGCTACATTCACTTTGCTAAATCCTTTGACTATTTACCAGTCAAACAAAATTATTACTTTTTTTTATATCACGCGACACCTTTTACACACCTACCTTACGCGCTGTAGTATTGCTTACGCGAATCACTAGTTTTATACAATTATTTCATTTGAATTTTTTTCATACTTAAGCGATAAATTAACTTACGTAAGTTTTGCATTGTACTTAGAAATTATAAATGCGAAGTTTTTGAAAGTACTCAAAATTGATTATTTTTCTAAAGTTTCAGTGATTACACGAGCCTCTGCGAACAATTATCACCTTTTTTATTAGGAACTTTAAACAAAAAGAACCTGTATTTATGCTGTATGCGACATAATTTTTTCTACTATTAAGCTGACTTGACTTTCTAAACAAAACAATTCGAAAATCGAAACAAAAAAAGTTTAAACAATAAAATTGCCTCCATCAGAAGTCTGTGTACGTTAAGTTACTTGATATAAGTTACGGCGTTTTTTATCATTCCCAACAAAAAAAAATTCATCCCGAACCTTAAAACTAAAAATGTTATTTTTGAGAAGTTTTCTCATCAAATTTATATTTCTCGTTCGTAGTTTTCTGCATTGATCAGTGGTTATTTTTTTTGAGTTTTCTCCGGTCATTCCGTTCCCATCACTTTATAAAATTTAGACTTTTTAGATCTAGCCCAATCCTGAGGATGATTATGATGACGACGTGGAGTAAATGCCTTTCTAGTAATATCAGTTTTTAAAATTATAAAATTTACATCCCGGTGAAACCAATCACCTCCAAAACGCGCACTTCGAAATCTTTTGATTCACAGAGCGGTGGATTATTGAATGTCAGGCAAGACTCCGACTTCCCAGAACCGCAAATCTTCGTCCAAACAAATTCCTTGACCTTGCCTGGAATAGAAAAAAAATCAATTTTTTAGGCTTTTCCCGAATGTGTTTTCCTGATCAGTTAAAAGCAATTTTTAGGTTTCTCCTTTTTGCTTACCCTCCCCCAATGCTTATCATGTGGGTGTCGGCATGCATGAACAACTCATCTCCGCGAGCCCTACTTCGCTGCTTATTCTGACTTGGGGAGTCCTCGTTTTCCTCTCCGTCGGAGTTGTCCACTCTGGGCTTAATGCCTACCCACGGATAACGGATTTTTTCAGGCCACAATGTGAATAAAAACGTTTCTCCTGTGCCGAAATATCGCTGCCTTTCTCCGCGTTCGTCCTTCTGATTTCGAGTTGCCCATGCTGTCGAGCAATATGCTCCGAAAACCTGAAGAAAGTAAAATAAATTCAATAAACATTTTTTAAAAAAATTCATAAAATTTTACACAGATTTAATATTAGAGCTTCAACAACACCCTAATTCCTATAAACTAGCCATACCTCATCAGTTGTCGTTTTCACAATTAAAATACTAGAAGCTGCAAAAATTAATTATTTCCACCATTTAAACTCTCCTTTCCCTCCTTCACAAATATGCATTTTAAAACCTTAACAGATACCAGAAGCCAACAAAAACCTTTTCAACTTTACAAATTCCACATTCCAAACAAAACTACCAAAAAACAAAACACCTTTTCAAAACTCAAAAACCATTTTTTTTTCTTTGGAGAAAACAACTTTTTAAAAAACTTACACCATCTTTACTGGCCGCAGAGGACTTAAAATCTTGGCACAAGTAAGCTCCCATAGAATGGGTCTTGTGCTCCGGTGTAGTTTTACCCTTTTCCCACACATCGTCATTTCGAAATCGTAACGAGGGGAAAGCACCCATGATTAGTTAGAGCAGCAAAGCACATTATTAAATCCCATCCCCACAATTCCATTTCACATAGTCAAACACGCACAAATATATACATGAGTAATGCAACAACAACAAAATATGTTTTGGGAAAATATATATTTTTTACGAATAAAATACGTTCGTTTTTTAGACAGTCCACAAGTCCACACATGAATTAGGTAGACAGTGAGAGATACAAATATATATTTTATTTTTCAGAGAAGGACGGATGGGTAGTAGTAGAAGAAAGCCATTTTCGTTGTTGGAAAAGAGCAGCAGGAAAAATATATCAAAGAAGATTTAGATAAGAGTGAGTCTCTCGATTAGTTTTTATTCATAGTTAAGTTTAGAAACAATTTAGCATAGTTAGTATTGGTGACAGCAACAGTATCATACAACTACTGAGCTACTACGGGGTATAGGTACCTGGCATGATGACAATAAAAAATTGTGAACTGTCGCACGCTACGAAATATAAAAAAAAATCTTTGTGGAGTGTAGTGAAAGGAAAACAAACCGTCTTGCAGAGAAAATTACAAATTCAAATGAAATGCTTTGAACTTACAGCTAAAGCTTATTCTGTATTCACTTTGCTGTTTGCTCAAGGACAAAAATAAATGTAGGAATGACGACTGCTAAAAAAAAGTAGTAAAGGTCTTTCGGCAGCTTTTGTATAAGGAAGAATAAGTGTGGAACATGCAAGAAAATAAAAAAGCATACAAATATATATGGTGTAAAGGTTGTTTTTAAAAATGGTGAGAGAGTGAGAGACAGCCGCAAAAATGACACTTGGAGGTGAAGAGGCAATGCTAAGAAGCTTTTTAAGCTTGTTGCTGTTGGCGTGCTCATCGAAATGGAGAAAAAAAGACGATAAAGCTACATTGCTACTGGAATTCGTAGGTTTTTAGGTATGGGACAGGTGTGCAATTGAAAAAAATATGAAACGTTTTTTTCTGCGGAGACTACTGTGACTAGGTAGAAAAAAAAGTTGAGGTTGGTTTAATTTTTTATATGGAGAGGCTGCTGGAGATTTTTTTTAAACGTACCTCTTTGATGGCCAGAGTGTGTGACATCATTTGAATATCCAGCTGGGACTGACTGCTCGGGAGATTCTCGTTGGACTTGGATCTCTTCATTTTCGGGAGGGCGGAGGTGCCCTTATTACTCTTCAGGAGCATTTCCACTTTGGTTGAAACTTTCCGGATCTCGGAGCCCCGGAAGGCTCGGATTGAAAAGGCAGACTTTAGCAGTCTCTGCGGAGTCATCTGTACACAACAAATGAGATTGCATCCTGCAGTCAGGATTTTTGAAATACTGTTTCCACTCTCATCCCCATTCTCATCCCCTTCAACGGACACAACTACATCTCCGTCACTGTCTAAATCCTCCTCACCCTCGGCAACCACACTAGACTTCCGACTACTGTGGAAGCTTACAGCAGTGGATCGCTTCCGAACACCACCACTACCACGTCCATGCTTTCCCCCAACAACATGCCCAGATTTCTCAATACTACAGCTCAGCTCTAATGACGAGCTGTCGTAACTATCGTAAAAGTCTCGATTGTTAGTCCCACTGTAACACGGGACGGGTGGTGAGTTTTCGGACATTTTTTTTTTGTTTGCCAAAATAAATTTTTACTTTCTAACTACAAAAAAATATATGTATATTTTTAAACGTACACTTATTTCACGGCAGTACTTTGAGATGGCACTTTCCAGTCCCGAAGTTTCCAGATACTTTGACCACTTCGAGTCTGAGCTGCAAGCTTTCGAAAATGAGAGGAGGAGCGCTATTGTCGTGCGGTATAGTACTTTGATTCCTTCCATCAAGAAGCAGTCCATCACTCTGACCTGTGGAGGAGCAACAAGAAAAAAACAAAGCTCAATTAAATATTTACCAATCAGCTCATCCTCCTCTGCGTTAGCATTAGCAGGACAGTTGTAGTCCTCATCCACTCCATTAAATTCCATAAGATGCATATATTTTTCTACTTCTGCTTGGCTAAATAATTGATGTGAGAGTGACGGAACCGAGCACGTAGTTAAATTCTCTGTCACGTAGAAATTAAATGTATGGAAAGAGTTAAGAAGAGATGCTAAATCTCAGAGAAACTTTTTCTTTACGTCACGCCTCGCTCGTATTAAATATGCGAAGAGGATTTTAAAGAGAGTGGATTTCGGATTAGAATCGACTTATAAAGTGTTTTTGACAAATTGGTATTTTCTGCATAATACGAGAGTGTGGGTGATAAAAGGGAAGCCACTCGATCGGCTCTTCGATCACTTGAATAAAAAAATAATAATTTAAAATATTTAAATCTGGACAGGATTGAGTATCATCTCAACCAAATAAACTTGCCACAGCTCGGCAAGTGATCAGGAATGAAAACAAAGCATAGTGCAAGAATACAAATTTCCAGACTACCTATACAATATTTATTATACAGAAAATTATTTTATGTGAAGTTTGTAGTTTGTGTGCAGTAGCTAATAAAAAAATTTGTAAAAATTAAAATTTGTATTTTGACAACAGAACTGTTTGAGGATGAGGCGATGGTGCTATATCTCTATGCGGCAGGCACGGGTGAAGATGAGGAAATTTGCGAAGGATTAAAAGACTGTTATACAGACATACTTACCAGATAAGTTAATGGCAAATCCCTAAAAATCCACCAAATCCATCCTTGAAACACATTTTCCAACTTCTCCCCTGACTTGACATTTCGGGTGAGGAATGTAAAGGCCGGCTTCTGCACAAGAAAAAATATAAGAAACCAATTCAGTTACCAGTAAAGAATAGCAAATTTAATGTTGAGAGAGGAATTAACTGTGGAAGGCTAGAGAAAGGGAATTTGCATTAATTATGAAGACTTTACATATATTAATTTCAGTTCTCATAATTTATTCCAGTTCAAACACTTTTCTAAGGTGTAACCTGAAAAAAGTTTTAGCGAGTTGATATTGTTATTGAATTAGATATTTAGATGCTCAAATAAACTCCAAAACAGAGGACAAATAAAATTTATTTTACTGGAGCAGTTCTTATTAGTTTTGCACTGAACGTAAAGAAAAAAGGAAATGCCTACTGCCTATAATTCTGCTACTCGGCAACTTGGACATGTTCGCAGCGTCACTTAATCCCTGCCTTTCAACGGATTAAGAAGTTCAACTTACGGAAAACTTTTTAGTAAGATGCATCGCAGTAATGTAAGCCACGTCCCATTGAGATTTCGTCTGAGTCAGAAAGACTTTGTGTCGAGCTGAAAGTAGAGTGCAAACGCAATTGTAGCTTGTCTCCTCCTGCAGGATATAAAGAAAAGTAGAAAATAAAAGTTAGCTCAATTTTTCCTTAACTTTCTAATAATGAACAAATAGGTAGATAATTAAATAAAAGTTAAGTCGGTCGTACGGTTATAAAATGAAGGAATAGCGACGTCACCGGGAGGAGCAGGGGACAGTAAGTGATTTCGGGATAGGAGTAACCTAGCACAGAAACAATTCGTTTACATCGGGCGATTCCCTCCGGAGAAAGGGCGTAGTATAACCGGTTCTGGNGACAGTAAGTGATTTCGGGATAGGAGTAACCTAGCACAGAAACAATTCGTTTACATCGGGCGATTCCCTCCGGAGAAAGGGCGTAGTATAACCGGTTCTGGGCATCGGTGAAACCGGGCAGTGCCAAATCTTCGTCAGGAGTTTTAGATGCTGAAGGATGTAAAAAAGTTATAAAAATATTTTAGTTCCTATAATCTAACCACTTTTTTTAATTTTAAAACAGGACAGGAGATAAGTAATTAAGGTTCGTACTTTGATCTGATCCGTAAAGCTGCGTTGCCGTGTCCCAGTAGAAGCCATCAAGGCTGCTCTTGTTAGTCTCATGAATGGAGTCGAGAAGTGGCCACAATCGAGATCGAATTTCGTCCTTGAGATCCCAGTCATTCTCCCTCACGCTAGTCTTCGCCTCCTTCACTTTTCCCGCGTTGACGAACTCCCGGAGCTCCTCATAAGTTGCCTTTTTCTTCTTCCCACCGACAGACACCAGCTCAGAGGCTTTCCGGTCCCCATCATTTTGGTCTGCTAAAAGCACCTTGCTTTCCACCCAAGTCTGCAGACCTGGATGCATGGGGATCACGCTTTTCCTCCGGTTCTTCCGGCGCTCTGCTACTTCCAACCCTAGCTCGTTGTCGCTCTCTGTAAAAATTGCAAAAAAATATGTTGCCCATCCATAAAAAAGATCTTTACAAATTATGAAATATCAAGCCCATCCCATTTCAAACGCATTTTCTAATTTTTCTGTATATTTTTTTTTCGCATACGTGTATGAGTATGTGTATTAAACTCGACAAATTCATAATGGCAAAATACGTCCAGCAACTGTCGGACGAAAGGGTCCATCGCGTAAGTACGCAAAATCGCCCACGCAAACATTTTGAAAAGATTTTCACGAACGAAGTCCTTTCTCGTTAAAAATTAAAATCAGATCAACGTCTTCCCCTAGCCGAAAACGTTTTTTTAGCGCTTGTGCACTCTCAGAAAATGTCTAAGTCAATTATAATCTTTAAAGTTCAACAACAACGCCTAGTCCAGTTGCCAATTCCAGTCCTGCAAATATTCTCGTCTTGCTCTTCCCTTTTCTCCAATGGTAAATATTTATCACATTTAATATTCCCGCTCAGCTTGAACCACTCTTCAGCAAAACATCCCGAAATGACATAATCACAGTAAAGATCACTCCACCGAGAATAATTAGTACAGCTGCGCTAATTTATCTTAACATAATTATCACCGACTTATCATGTCACTCCGCACTAATTATAGTCGTGAAGTGGAAGGTCTTAGAAAGAAAACATTTAGAAACATGCACCAGCCTTTTCTTAACCCCTCCACTGAACTTTAAAAATGCAAACCAGCTTTCAAATGGAAATGGGACTAGTTGCAAATTGCAATTATCAATTCCCCACTCTACATATATTTTTTGTCTCCGGGTGAATGTATTCGTAGGCGCAGAGTAAATGTCAAATGGTAAACACCCTCCCTATTGTTCCATTATCTTTTGTCCATAACTTTTAACGTTTTATGGATGACGATCCCATCCGCTAAGTAATTCCATTTCCCCTCTCTAATACTAGGTAATAGTTAATCCTATGTAGTAATTAGTAATGTGCAGTGTAAGAAGGAATTAGGAAGACGGGCCCAAAAAATGCATAATGGTTTTTGTACAGATAATATTTCACTCTATTTTTCTTCACTTTTAATGGCAATGCAGTAAACAAGAGCAAACTACGCTTCCACTTCCAGAAGATCCTCCTCCACAAAATATTGATGCCTGCCACCTGTACCATTATTTCTCCTACTCAGAAAATAATTCAACTTATAACGTAAAATAAGTAAACAAAAATACGCCATCCATAATACAGGAAGGGAGATTGACCTTCAACTTGACTCAGTAAATATCAGAACTACCCACACGAAGTTTACTAGACGATAGACTGCGTCCACAGCAATCATGTAATTAGCTCGTTTATATATGGAATGGGAGTAAAAAATTTTGTATTGTGAGAGTGCACAGAACTCCCATAAACAATTATACTCCATTCAAACTCCATACACCTACACACAGGCAAACCTCGTTAGGTTAGTCGTTAAGTTAGCGAGGAATTCACTTTTTCTACAAAAAAATGTAGCTATTTGCTATTTCCATGAAAAAAGCTATAGCTATATTATACTATAGCCATATAACATGTAGCATATTATCAGCTATTTTTTCATTAGGCTCGACGAGCACATGATTTTGACATGAAGCTGATTTAGACGTACATTTTGTGCTGAAATCAGCAGGATCATATCACAAAACATGAAAAAGCGTAACGCAACAGGTATGTGAAAATTTGTGAGTGTGAGCGAGCTATATTGCTATATAGCTGTGGTTTTTGTGCTGATGGGAAAAGTCAAGTCAGTGGTTGCTGGAGAGCATGTGCTTCATCGCTTCCTTCCCTACTTACGTTAGCGACTGGAGACTGACGGAAAACTGAGCTTCATTTTAAAGAGATTTCTCTTTTTTTCTTTAAAGGTGATAGGAGATGCAGCTACCTAAATACCTACGAAAATAATACAAATTGGTTTACAATAGTAGGTACGGCGGTCCGAGGCTAATTGCTATGCAGCGCTAATTTACTGCGACTTTCTTCTGTCTGGCAAGCTAGCTGGAAAAATCATTTAGAATTTTAAAATTGTGCCTACTCCTACCACCTACACAAGCTATATTGCTATATAGCTGTGGTTTTTGTGCTGATGGGAAAAGTCAAGTCAGTGGTTGCTGGAGAGCATGTGCTTCATCGCTTCCTTCCCTACTTACGTTAGCGACTGGAGACTGGTGGAAAACTGAGTTTCATTTTAAAGAGATTTCTCTTTTTTCTTTATAGGTGATAGGAGATGCAGGTACCTAATTAGCTACGAAAATAATACAAATTGCTTTACAATAGTAGGTACGGCGGTCCGAAGCTAATTGCTATGCAGCGCTAATTTACTGCGACTTTCTTCTGTCTGGCAAGCTAGCTGGAAAAATCATTTAGAATTTTAAAATTGTGCCTACTCCTACCACCTACTCATCCATAACATTTTCTGTAAGGAAATTTCTCTGACAAACTGCCAGATTTTGGATAGGTACATATGTGCAGGTAAGAAGGCAGCTATAAATGATGAATTGCTTTTGGCAGACTCATGAAAATTGCTTCTGCGCAGGAGAAAAACTTTTCACGTTAAAGTAGGGATATGCATCTGCAGCAAATGAATGGACTCATGATGAGAGAGTAGGATTATAGGATATATGCCATTAGCCATTACTATTACCCATTACGGATTTTTACGACCAGAGACCAGCAGCATCACAAAATCCTCAGACTTTTTTCAATGCAGTAGCAGTGCCCCTAATAGCCAGTAAACAGTAAAGGAAAAATTCGTTTTTCCAGTATTAATGGGAAATCCAAAACCAAAATAGTTTACAGCCTTTACAGGCCACACGTGAAAGCAATCAGCTTTAGTAGCTGATGAGAAAAATCTCCGCTCTCTCTACCTAAAAACATTCCCTCACCTGAGGATATTTGAACTGAAAGAAGGTTCAAGTGGAAGGGAATTTCCTATTGAAAATTTGATGCCAAGCCCAATTCAATATTCAGCTATTGCCTCCTCTGCCCTCCTTCCTATTACAAAAGGCCGGTATTTTGTAGAAAACTGAATGCGCTTTTCAGACTACAACTACGACCATGCACATATCCCTACTTTTAAATGCGGTTCTTGCTTCCATCACCAACTTTTAGCCCAACTAGATATCCATAAGGGGAAGGTTACGGATTTTATGGTTATTTCTGCGCTGTCATTCATTTTATCATTATCATGAACACGGAAAACGGAAATACGCGTACGTA
>JAHZND010001060.1:0-40892 GCA_027744115.1 Acrocyrtus sp. NNG-2020
AAACTGCTTCAAGAGTATTAAGGACAATTAGTTAATGGTAAATTGTATGGAATCACGAAATAACAAATTGCTTAGGACAGAAAGGAGTACATAGTCATAATTTTAATCTTGGTCATAGGCAATGGCCACACAAGCATTGGAATACTTATCCTGCTTTAGTGCTTTTTCAGTAATAATAATACACTATTCCAAGTAACGCCATTTTATCTTTCAATGCAGGAAACCAAATTACTAACTGGACATCCTGCAAGATAATCGCTTGGGGGTATCTTATCGCGTTGATCTGGGCCGGATTACCTCTCCTTGGGTTCGGGCACTATGGAACTGAGCCTTTCGGCCTCAGTTGTACTTTGGACTGGATTGCAAGAGACCAAGGTAAAATTTAGGGTAGCGTTGTTCTTGTTTCCTGCTGCATCCTATTCAGTTCTGTTATACTACGTAGACTAGTACTAATTGAGACGCGCTTTTTAATGGGAAGCGGCAGCATTTCCGCTCGATAGCGATTTTCCCATTTTGTTCGATCAGGATCTAATTAAGAAAGTAAAATAAGATACTGTCTTGTGAGCTATTTTACACACGAACCTTATAAAAACTAGAACTTTTAGTTTTCTTCATGATAAAAATATAACAAAAAATTGCTGATGACTTTAGTACTACCAGAAAGTGCTAAAAAAGATTGCATAAGCAATGAGCATTTTTAGGGAATTTTTGTACATTTTGCAACTTTTAAACTGAATTTAAGACTAGCAAAATTAAGTGAAACTCGATCGAGTCAACATTTTTGTAAAGTGATCTTCAAAGGATATATCATCATCACATCATCAGCTATCACTTTTTGATGAAAAAATGAAGCTGTCGTGCAAAGTTTCATCAGCATTTCGTCCTGATTATCATCCTTCTGCAAATTGCTATTACGTACCTAGATTTTCGCCTCATGCACTTTCACAATAATTATTACTAGGTTAATATCACCTATTTGCGTCAGTGAAGCATTTGTAGGCGGAAAAATATGTAAATTCCTTGCCTAAAAAGCAAAAACAGATTAGTCTTTGCTCAGTGATTTTTTTGTAATTTAGAATGCTTAGTTCTGTGAAGTGTACTTACGATAGTTACGGTTAGATAATAGAAGAGGTGCGGGTAATCAGGGTTCTATGCATTTTTTAAGCTACGATTTTTAGAGCAGAACGAAAATGGCTTGCTTAGGCATATACCTACACTGAAGAGCAGATAAAAGTTTGGAAACTTCTTTTGTCTTACAGCAAGCCGAGTGTATATCGTGCTGGTCACAATTTTCTGCGTGGCTCTTCCCCTCATTATTATCGTTTACTGCTATTGCCAAATCATCATGATGGTGAAACAGTCTGATGCACTGGTGCGGAGCAGCGGAGTCAACAAGAGGAACATGAAAGGCTCTGATCTCCAGCTTACTTGGGTGAGTTGTGAGTTTATTATGCACTCCTCCAAACACTTTATTTCTCACGTTTAGTCATTAGTCCTCGATACGGTTTATGCTGGAGTGGGGTAAAAAAAAAGTACTCGACTTACATAAGTATATTCATTTCGCATGCAAACAAGCTCAAATGTGTCAATTTGCAGCTCAGTAGCTTTCCTGGAAGTGGAACATCAAGAGCAGTTGTGCATAAAAATTGTGGGAAAGCGAAAGGTTTTTTTACTAGGAAGAGTGGATTGAAGCATCACATTATTGAATATTTTATGGCTCTATTTGCAATTTCGTCTAGCTTTATGCATTCAACTTCAACAGTATTCGTACATATGTCAGGAGTAATTAATTTTGATATAGGTAGTATCTTTACTATTTTTAGTCTAATAGAACAAAATATATATCCGGATTTTCAAAGAATTTTTATAAGATGATTACTCGGAAATAAGTCTACGAGAGTAGTTCGGGGATTGTTTATTCATTTCATATTCTGGTTGCTTTAGACTGTTGGTTTCCGTTTTGTAAATTACGCAAAGCAAGTAATTTTTTTATTCTAGTATGATATAAATACTGGCAGTTCGATGATGAGCTTTTACAGTAGACTTTGACTTTACATTTCCATTTAGTAAATAATATCCGTTCTAATGCAACATGGCAATTCGACCAGTTCAGGGTAATAATTAAGTACTTGAGTAGAATCTACAGCCGTGTATGATTCGAAATGGAAAGCTGAAACTAGAACAAACAAATTCAATTTCCTGTAAAAACCGCACGTTTTCTCATTGTCTTACTCTTGAAGTGGTAAGGCTTGACTGTGCTCATGCAAAAAGCAGCATTTATTTTTATTTGGAAAGTAATTCTTTTGTATTTTTACGTGCCATCCACGTCTTCCTACTAATCTAAATGTGTCCTTATATCCCGCAGATAAGTGGTCTGGTCACGTTGGGCTTTGTTGTTGGTTGGGGCCCCTACACTATTGTCTCTCTGTGGGCTAGCTTCCGGGGTGAAGTTGTCCTTCCGATGTGGAGCACGCCGATTCCCGTTCTTATGGCAAAATCCTCGATTGCATACAACCCCATAATTTACATTTTCTTTACGGCTCGCTACAGAGAGGATTTCCTGGACTTGCTGCAACGGTGGGTATACTGCCATGCGAAAGGAGGAGGGAAACACTGCAAACGCATTTCCAGCAGCAATAAATCGAGACGATCATCAAGGCACTACAAAGCAGTTGTTGAGGAACAAAACTCACCTGCAAGTTCATCACAGGCCACCAAGCAGCTTTCAAGCTCGTCTCCAATTACCCCATCATACTATCACTCTGACATTGGCAGCAACAACATCTACGTAAACTATAACTACGAAGAAACTGAAAATTGCAATCTCCCTAAAGGCACTCCTCTTTGTAGTAACAACAATGAAAATGCTCGTGAGCATAATAATGACGGCTACTCCTCCGATGAGGATGACTGCAGGAATGACTCCCAGCAAGCTGTGGAAGCACGCTTGTTAATTTTTACTGGAGAAACCAAGTTCCAGCAGCAGCAGCAGAGGAATCAACAACAAGTACAGAATCAAACTTTGCCACAAAGTGCTATCACAATGGTCAATAGCAACGGTATCGGAGCAAACACTTTTGTAGCTTCTTCCAAGATGAGTACAACAACGGGGCTGTCATCCACCCAGAAACTGCTTCCAGGATCTGCGATGGAAGCACGCTTGTTAATTTTTACTGGAGAAACCAAGTTCCAGCAGCAGCAGCAGCAGCAGCAGCAGCAGTGGAATCAACAACAAGTACAGAATCAAACTTTGCCACAAAGTGCTATCACAATAGTCAATAGCAACGGTATCGGAGCAAACACTTTTGTAGCTTCCTCCAAGATGAGTACAACAACGGGGCTGTCATCCACCCAGAAACTGCTTCCAGGATCTGCGTCTTTCCTCTCCATCCAAAAGAGAAGCTCATGCGAAGAGGAGCATCAGGTGTAAGTAGATCAGGCTTGATTTCCACTCTTGGAATATATTCCTCCAATCTAATATATAGGTGCTGTGACGCAAGTAAGTGGTTGCAGAGGAAGCAGAGCAGATCAGATCTTGAGCTTCGATGTTGATTTTATATCGTGATGGTAGGAGGAAGATAAAAATGCTTGCGTGTTTTCTGGTTACTTATGTAGCGTAGTGCTTCTTCAGTCACGAACATTTTCCTTTCACACAACATAATTTTACGTCAATATTCCTTTCCTTAATCATATTAAGAGTATAAGCAAGTTATATTTCCAATGAAATTGCGAAATTACGATGCGGGAGGGGTTCATGTTTCTGGTTTCGGGCTGTATGAATTTTCAGGATTGACAGGATGTCGCTTCAATGGCATGCATTAGCATAAGGTAGTTAGTATAGTTGCTGTAATGTAACACAGTTTATAGGTATTTATCTTTTATGAAATACTAAATCTAAGCAGAAGGAGAAGAGTCAGTTTATTTAGATGTATTAGAGCTTCTTAGTGAGCGTTTCTGGTTTATTTACAGCACTAGAGCAGCAAAACTTTCATACATGTGCACACGATTACCAGTGAAGCGTAATAATGATATTGCTTGCAGTGATGAGCGAGGATGATGACTTATTGATTGTTGCTTGTGTATTTATAAAGGGGAATTTCATGAATATTGCAAGTTTTTGCCAATTTATTCTACACAATGTAACTTTTTAGCTATGGTTAGCTCCACAACAACTTTCATGAAGAGCTCTTAAAAAGCCAATTTGGAGAAGATAAGATTTCATTCTTTGAAAATGTTTTGTTCGTTATTTCGGTGGAAGCTAAGGCAGGAACAGGAAGAGCTTTTTTCCAGTAAATATTTACTTTTTTTGGAACAGGAAATCCTTACCAGCTATCTCTAGTACTATTATATTATCGCTAACTAGATACGTAAAAAGCAGAAGTACGTAGCAAGATTTAGAAGGACATATAAGCTTCTAAAACATTCTCCATTAGTATAGGCATCTTTGAGTGGAGGCGTAGCCAAAGCTTAAGAGGCCAGCTGCATAAAGCAGCTCTACTCGAAAGTTACCAAAAATAAGTTTGTGAAGCCCAACAAGATTACATCATTTATCTAAATGTTAAGACAACATGTCCCAAGAAACGGTGTGTATAACGAAGATGCCAAATCAATTCATACCAAAGTTACAGTAAAATTGTTACACAAAAAAATTAATTAAAGTCAAAGTCACAAGCCACGAGTCACGGTATACTAGTATTAGAAAATTGATTTTTGCGGAGATTCCTTCCTATTAGGGCTACCTATGTATATGAAAGAAAGTTCATTGCATTGTTATTACAGTTTTATGCACATAGTTTTAGTCTCAGAGACTCAGAATTATTGATATCTGAAGCACAAAGTAAATGGTGCTTCAAAACAGTCTATAACTCCACGTGTCTACGTTCCACCCACACTCAAATATTGGGGTAACATGGATTAAGCCAAATATGAGTTGCAAGAAGAGAAAAAAATGTTTGTCAAACTTTCCTAGTTCTGCAGGGAAACAGTCCTGCCATAAATGTCAGAATGTCAAAGTCCAAAGTTAATTTACTAATCCAATCAGTACTGCACGCTACGATGTAGAGCAGTTTCCTATTCCAAGAAACAAAATTATGGGTTGTTGGTGCAACTTTCGGCCGATCCGGTTCTCTCAAGAGCACGACATACATACTTTAACTTATAAGCTGGATAAGGTAGATTTATATTAGAAATAATTATTAAGTAAAAATAATAATAATCCTTAGCATATTACTCTAGAAATCTGTAGAGCAAAGCAGTTTGCGGACAGGTGTGTACGGTAAAGACTGGATAGAAGCGGTATGGAAAGCTGCTCATAACGGGAAATGACTGGTTACATGATGCGTCTCAAAATTCTTAAAATATGAATACGACATAATCTATACGTACTGCTGTAACCTTAATAAGGTGGATAAAAACATTATTATGATATGGATAAAAAATATTGAAAAACAATTTAGGTGCATATAAAAATGAATACCTGAATGCAGGTTCATTTGACGAGCACATGAGTGAAAATTTTCCTTCTTACATTTAGCACTAAACTTCGATATTTCGACAATCCTCTCAAACATGAATAAAATCTTCATTTAATGAGCCAATTTAAGAGGCTTGTGGTATTTGTTAAAGGTAAGTACTGTGTGATGATGAGTGTGTGGGTTATGTTTGGAAAGTTACAAGAGAGTCCATTTAGAACTTTTCTTTCTTGGTATATGGTGTCTTTCTACACTATGGACTATGGAAAAATACAGAGTGACCTGATAAAACGAAGAAGATAAATGCAGATAAATAAATTCGCTTGGCAATGACTGTTTTAAAGGTACATACATGTATGACGTGTAAAAGTTTAATGTGCTTTTACTGCTATATCGTATGACAATGCAAAGTAGTTAAAACCAGATAGTTTTAAAATCCGGATACTCACTATTGCAGTTTAACTATAATTACACTACATAATAATCAAAATTGCAATCAAATTACAATTCCTAAAGTTTTCTTGTTACACGACGGAGTGTCCGGGAAGATTTTCCACTTGGATCCTGTTATTGTATGATATGTATGCATCTAAAATATAAATCTCTTTTTGACTTAAATGTAATTTCATTGCATTAATAGTTAAGATGAGGTACTTTTATGCAAAAATCAGTATTGAACTTGATGTGGTTGTGGTTGAGGTCCAGAAACGAACGAGATTAGTGTTATGTCTAACAGTTTTTTTTCCTGTGTAATAATTTAAAACCAAGCTGCGCTATTACTTCAAGGAAAAGAGGCTAAAAAGTATTAAAACGTTGTTACTTCAGGATCCAGGAATAAGGACTCTTTCATATTGGCTTATTTTTCTTTTACCTCTATCTCATACAATTAGGCTGGCTACTAACTGATCGGTCTAGGATGCAATTTTTAATGCGGATCTATTTGTTAGTTTAATTTTAAGTGGACTGTGAACCCTGATGTTACAAAACACGTGAATTTGTCTGTCTGCGGTGTGCATCGTGATCGTGGAAATAGCGCAGTTTCGACTGAATGGACAGGTGTGACACTTAATAAATGTTTGCGTACCACCTGTAAACTCTATTTTATTCTGAATATTAAAGCTATCAAGTGGATATTCTATTGCTGCTATTTAAACCAGATATAACTGCAACTTTTACTAACTAAGATCTGCCCCAATCTGCACTAAATAAGCCTATAACCTGCTATATCTTTGATATTATTAGTAATGTTTGTTAGTAATATTGAAAGTTGAATGTGGATGAAACTGATTAAAAATATGAATGAAAAAATCGTAATGATGTTGTTATTGTATGTAGAAAAAACTTATTACATGTTTGGCGTATTAAAAAGGATTAATAAAACGTTTTATTATTAGTGTCATTATCATCATTATTATAATCTCTGAATCATATCGATCAAGATGCTACTGGAAAGTTCAACGGTGCATTCATTTAAATAGCTGCAGATTTTGCATTCAGTCCAGTTAAGTTTTTTAACTACTCCAAACTTCATCTTACAATAAGCTCTGTCATATTAGCAGCCAAAACTTAAAGATACTGACGGGTTCTGTGTACCTTCACCAAAAATATAATTTCCAGTTCACCGACATTTTCTTATTTCGATTTTTCCATTTAAGAGTTTTTTACACAACGAAATGGCCCTTAGACCAACAACGAAAGGAGAAAGTTGCCCTTCTCTTTCATTCACGAGAATGAACAATTTGAGCAGAGGTGCAAAAATTCTTTTCGCAACAGACGACTGGTTCGCCGAGGCTGAAAATTTGCTCAAAGTAAGTACATAAAAAATTTACGCAGTACTCTCACTTTGCATCTGGGACTGGCTACATAGCTCCCTTGGCCTGAAGTTATCTGCCAACGTTGTCTACACAAGCATACAGGTTGCAGAGTATTTCACATTACCCCACACAAGTATTGCTCTGTAAATGCCTACGTTTTTCCTCCAAATTCATTTATCGCCACTTGGCGACTCTTTAAAGTATAATTTGCATGAATATCCAATTGAAGCTAGCTTTTTGGAACTTTCAATACTCATTTTACTTGGTAGCTTTAGGAAGACTTAGAAATTTTCCAATTTTCTTTGTCTCAGCATGCTAACCTTCCAATTTTCTCTCAAAATGAAAGTTTTGAGCTACCTAACTAACCGTCATGAATACAAATTACTGTCATCCTAACAATATGGTAGCATTCCTTCGTGAACTCCTTACGCATCTGCATTTGGACAGGTACAATTGTAATTACAAAGCCGCTAATAAAGTGCTACTTCCCGGAAATTATTGTTACAAAAGGGAAAATGGAAACAAGCTACCAACTGTGCTGCCTAACAAATTAGTTATTTTAATGGCATTAAGAAACTTTCCAATTCAAAGTTAGTTCAAAACTTTTCCAGTTAGGACGCTAACGCTACTTTGTCATAAATAATTCCAGCTTTATGATCCTTACAATGAAGCAGACACCATGATATGCCCTAATTGTTCAATTTTTAATTTGTGAACGAAAGCGAGGAAAAAGCCATTTTATTTGCGCTCTACAACACAGAAATATGTAGTTGCATTGTGCACAACAATTCCCATGAATATAGTCAGGCCAGAGCTACGTGCAGTCAAAGTAGAGCGTCAAATATGTGCAACTAAACTGTTTGGTGTAAATTCGCAGCTCTTCCGGAATCTTTCAGCTTTTATAAAGTGGGTGCTTGATTACTCCATTCTGAAAGTACTCCTTTCCCTAGAGAATTGCTGCTTGATGTCACCCCGAATGAAACTGCTTTATTTTATCATCCATTTCAGTTAAGTTATAAACATTTCCGATTTCAGGACACCGAGCCAGAGTGGAAGGAAGGAGTATTCACTCCTGAAGGGAAGTGGATGGACGGTTGGGAGACCAGACGAAAGAGGTTGCATAAATTGATTAAAAAACTTGATTAATTAAGAATTATTAGAGAACTAATTAATTAATTAAGCCTAATTTCTATTTCAATTTCAGGATTCCAGGACATGATTTCTGCATAATAAAGTTAGAATTTCCTTCTACTCTGTATGGATTTGAGTGCGACACTTCGTTTTTCACTGGGAATTATGTACCAAGTGTTTCTCTCCAAGCAGCGCGTATGTCCCCAGCAGGTAATTCAATACCTACTTAACATTTGTATCATATCTTTTCTACATATGGTATGGGTACAATGCATCAATGCAATTGGCAACGAGAAAGATAAGGCTGCAGGTGACAGTTAAACTATGAAGAAAAGTTCGTCT
Organism: Acrocyrtus sp. NNG-2020; assembly: GCA_027744115.1. Taxonomy (NCBI): domain Eukaryota; kingdom Metazoa; phylum Arthropoda; class Collembola; order Entomobryomorpha; family Entomobryidae; genus Acrocyrtus; species Acrocyrtus sp. NNG-2020. The sequence continues at coordinate 8,759 of JAHZND010001060.1, forward strand.
TTGTAAGTTTGCCTTTGTTCCGTTCTAACTATAGCCAAAAGCCCAGAAGGTACCAATTATGTAGACATTTTTAGTAACTATTTGTTTCCAAATTGAGAAGCATTCAAAGAAACGAAGCAATAGAAAACCTTTTAACGGTTTTATAACAAGAGAACAACTTTTCTAACAATTTCGTAGTCTTCTTTATGTTCTGCTATCATACCAAGTTTTTACTTTTACTTTTACAGAAGAGGCATTAATTCCTCCCAGGAAAGGTGTACGGGGGCAAGCTGCTTCTGCAGCGGACACGAAAAAAGTTTCCCGGATTTGCTCAGAGGTAGGTATAGCCAAGGCGAGCATTCCGTAAATTAAATAGTTTCCCTTACTCTCAAATCGCTTGGGAATTTGAGTAAAACAATGCTGCATTGTTAACCTTGATTGAAGAGTTTTCAACTCATCCTTCCCTCTTCCGATGATGACGAGATATAGGTAGATACTATATATCTTGTCATCATCATGACCGTGCTCTTGTAATATGACTATTGTAAATTTGGAATAGAAATGGAAAACCCTTGTTGGGAAGAGGAGACTTGGAGCTGGTTACGCTGACACATGTCATAACTACATGGCCGTGGAAAACCGGGAGCTGTGGACCCACATTCGACTCAACTATCATCCGGATGGGGGTGTTGCAAGGTTACGAATATTTGGACGCGTGCAAAGGTCTCTTCAGGACATAATGAGCACTTCAAGATATCTGGTAAGGAAATAATGTGTAAATATCATAGCAGAGAAGGGCAGAGATTTATTCTGCATAGCTTAGCATAAAATTTGACGACACTTTTAAGGGTACTAGGAATAGCCCAATGTCAAGCGTAGTCTTAAAAAATTCAATTTCCCTTTGAAAGTCGGCACACTTCCGTCGAATTTCCATTAGCGTTTCGGCAAATGACAGTAAGCGACAACTCTATAAAATTGAGTGAATTACTGTCATCCTTCATTTTCTAGGGAAGGCTGAAATCACAGACCTTGGCTTGTCTCTCTAAAGAGGGTTACATAACGCGACATACCTATACACGTATAGGCAAAAGTAATTATGTTACATCATGTACAAAATCGAAAGTTACCTGCTGATCTCATCAACCGTTTTCGTATTTCTTGACTATAGATTACGTAAAATGTGACTGCGTAGTTTAAATCTGATCGCAGATATATTTACCCAATTTAATGACGTGGGGATTCGGGATTCACATTAGTCACACTTTGTAGTTTGTCCTTTCACGGTGATGCACTCATTAGTGTAATTCATAGAATGCAGCTGTGTGGGAGAATGAGGAATTACGGGTTTCATTACCCTACCAAAAATTATGAGCGAGGACACAGCTTTAGGTCATCAACTCGATGTATTGAAAAATGTTTTTTTATTTCCATAGAATGGAATGGTGGACCTCCTTGCCATGAAGAATGGAGGGTACTGCATTGGCTTAAGTGATGCTCACTACGGCCATCCTAGGAACTTGATTTTGGATGGGAAAACTCGCAACATAAGTGATGGTTGGGAAACAGCACGAAAACTGGATAGGCCTGAAGCACTTGTCAGTAAGTGACGATAAGAAAAGCGCATTTTACCTAGCTCACTATATATGCAACAACGCAAACCATTCCAAAAATGGCAATACAAGCCTCTTACAGTCTTACAGCTTGCGTCCGCGTCCTTACCTTCCTTTCCATGAAATTGTTTAAAGAAGTTTCCACTTGTCTTTAACAAATTGTACGCTTTCATTGTGCTCTCTGAAGCATACAGAAATTTTTTTTCCAGCGAAAGTATGAATTGATGCTTTCTTGTTTACGAAAATTCACTCTTTTTAAAGTAACATTGCAGTTTAGAGTTTGCAGTGTAACTTTTTTAGACCACCTCCCATAAATGTGCTGAATGCAATATTTTACCTTTTCTCTCCCTCTGAAATGACATGGATTTACTTTCAAATGCGCTCTCCACAGTTTTCAAAAGATTTTCGCAAAAGTTGTCTTTGAAGCTAAGTGCCATACCTTCAAATAAGCTTTCGCAAAGTAGTTCAGGCATAAACTTTCCTGTTGCGGACTGCCTTCCACGGAAATGTGGGCATACTACTTGCACGTAGGCACAGATGACAAAGGAGGATTTATTAGAGTAGCTTTTGTAACGCAGTTTTTACTACGAAAATCCTTCACCTGTATGAAAACTACGTTCCAGAAACTATTATCAGTGTGTGAGCCTCTAGAGAAGCAATTTTTTTTTTTACTTTTTCATGAACTAAAAGTACTTCATGTAGTTAAGTAGACTAAAAGATTAATGAAAAATGCAACAACTAGAGCGCAGATGTGAAAATTGAATCATCTTACATTTTGAAATTTCAAAGGCAACCTAGCCTCATATATTCTATCGTATTTCCACTGTCTGTGAATATTGAAAGAAGACGTGAGCAGATTTTTTTTATTTTAGCCGTTTCAAAAAAAAGTTTTCATTATGCAAGGCGAGGGTAGTAAAATAGTTTTAATTAAAGTACTTAAATTTATCATGGATATGGGACGGAGAGACTGGCGAGTTTCAGAAAGTGAATGAGAACGAGGAAGTGGAGAGGTGGAAGTAGTGGAAGCCTTAAGATATTGTCTCGGAACTTTCAAACCCACGTCAAGTTTCCTGAAGACATCATGTTTATGCACCTGTGACAGAATCAATGTCTGGAAAATAAAGCAGTCCTTCACAATTAACTTTTTGTTTGTAAAACGAAGCTGCTGAGAGGCAGAAAAATAACAAGCTGGGGGAAGACAAACATATTTCATTTCCCGAAACTTTTTGGCTTTGAATCAACTGGATAGATGACTCGGTATGAAACATATAGGCGAGGAGTAGTAACTTTTGATTTTATAAATAAAATAAAAGCACCGTGTGTCTCCTTTCCCACACTGTTCCATTTATGCTGTATTTTCAGCCAGCTTTTGAGGAAAGAAAAATCGTTCAATAAGCTTCCAGAGCAAAAATATGTCATTAATCTCCATTTTTGTGGAGGTTTTCCCTGATGAAATTTATCTGTTGAGAAGAGAATGAAACCTGTAAAAATGCTGCTTCAGGGTTTTACTCTAAAATCGATTCGGGGATGTTACGTCAGGCTCTAAAAAAATTTCCGTTCTAGGGAATGAGTTTGGGTTACGTAATTGAACGAATTATGATTTAAAAAATCCTCCTTCCCTACTTTCACTTGGAATGTCGCTTGGGATAGCTGCTTAAAATACGGCTAATACGCATTTACAAATTTAATGACATTTTTTTTCGAGCGGGCAATTAAAGATAAATATTTGTTGTACATTATGCAAATCTATTAGGGGATGCAAACGGCAATTTGGAGCTGTACGGATATGAGTATGCCGCCTTTCGGCTAGGTGCAGTGGGAAAAGTTTACCGAGTCGATGTTGATACCGCTACCTTCAAAGTAAGTCATTTTAAAATATTAAAGCCCATGTCATTTGAAATTTGTAGTGTTCAGTCTCAGTCTACATGCAAAGTTTAAATTCGAGGAAGTGCACGATTATCTTTTTAAGTTTCGTTTTTCTATAAAATTATACAAAACCCGTTCCACTATTGCTCAAAGTAATTCAAATTCGGTGTGTGAAGCAAAGTTCAAAAGAAGTAAAAAGAAATTTAATGCTCATCAAATTTGTTTTTTTTTCTTCTTTGAATTACTCTTTGCAGGGTAACTACCCATACGCCTGTAAAGTAGAAGGATGCTTTGTGAGCTATAATAACAACGAGGACACTTCTGAAAGTGAACAAGATCAAGGGAAATTGGCAAGCACTTCAGCAGGTTTCCAGTACTGCAAAGACTCGCCTTGGAAGACTCTTCTGCATATCACACCGGTATGTGATTACTTCTCGAGTAGATCATATGCAGATAAAAATACCATCCTTTTTATATCTTTTCATGTATGAAATACGGGGAAATGAAAGAGAACCCTTTAAAAGTCTCGCCAAACCCGCGTACCTCCATTTTTATATGCTTTTAGAAGCACAAGAGATTTCCGCAGATTAGTCCGCTACTCTTGTAACTCCTTTTTTTATAATTTGAGACTACCAAATTCCTCTATGAATGAAAGGGAGCAAAAACATGTTTTCAGAGTGTTCAAAAATGCCCCATCTACTCAACTACTTTTTTTAAACTAATTTTTTCCATCCAGAGAAAAAAATTATCCCTTTTGCGTCACTCTGTGAAAGGAATTTTTTTTAAGCCGCAGCCACAAAAAAAATTATTGGGCAATGTCGTTTGTAGCTAAAAAAAATGTTGACCTAATGAGCAAAGCTTTGCATAACTTGCAATCTACTCTATTGCAATCCAATTTTATGCTATTGTTAGGCTCGTTAGCGAGCTTATAAAAGAACTATTGTAGAATCCTCTTAAGTGTACATTGTTTTAATTACTTTGCCCAAGTATTTGGATTATGGCTCGGCTCTAAAACTATCTTTTCATATCCTTCATTTCATAGACAGCCCTAAATGAAGTAATAAAAGGAATTTCCAAAGCAGTATTAAATATGCTTTAGAGTTCCACTGAAATGGTAATTAAACTTATATTTTGTATTGTCTTTTTTCAGCTGCAGTCCGATACAAACCACATTTTTGACTGCTCGCAGTTGGAGCAAATAGGCTGTGTTTCTCACGTCCGCGTTACAATATTTCCGGATGGAGGCTTGGCTAAACTTCGAGTTTGGGGGATGCCTGCAGCATTCTAAAAAATAATAGTGGATGGCTCTAATTGAGCATATTTAATATTATGTATAAAAAATCTCAAGTGTGGTGATTACCAATGTCGTTATTAAGCTGCTTTCCGCGTGGCATGATCTCACTCACTCTCTACAGTACTGTAAGTCTACTCAAGTTTATACATTATTATTGGCCAAGTGAAAACCACCGAATGCTGGAAACGTGTATTAGTTGTAATGTGTACGCTCAAAATAATAGAGCTCTAATCTGAATTTTTGTTATCACCACGCGGTGACCATGAAGCACTTACTGCAAATATAATGACAAATTTTCAATAATACCTACTCTCAAAAAAGAGCCATCGCTGAATTCTGCCTAAAAACTAAAAACACTGATGCAGGTGAGGCAGCTTGCAATTTCAGCCAAAATGCTGAGCGGATCCGTGAGCGTAAATATTTCTGTCTTTGAAGAGAAATGTTAAGTGTGTAAATGTATTTTTATTAATATTAACGTGCTAGAAATGTAGTACTCGTAATATTGTAAAAGCGTATTCCTACTTTCTAAAATAAATGTGGGTAAATCCTAAGAAAGGAATTTGCAGTACATGGAAGAAAAAGATAAGAAATCCTATTTGTTTTCCCTCGTGCAATTTCCTCGCGTGGGCACTACAGGCTTTGCATTTATACTGTTATTGTCAGCAATCTACAACGCCATTCTTTTAGGCTTATTACGCTTCAGTCGCAGTACGCTGTAACTGTAACTGCGCTATCGTCATACATTATGAACTTTACCACACTGACAGCACTGTTATTCGAATATAAGCTCATCCATCACTCCATTCTCGAAACGAAAAGTCAATAAATTTCATGATGGGATATATGAAACATGAAACCATGTTCAATTTCGGGGAAAAATAATGTCACGTGTTTTTAATATTACGAGATTTACTGGAAACTTTGAAACAGTCTCGTGTTTCTCGGCTTCGGTTAGTTCGTGCGAGTAAGACGTAGTGATGCGTAATACAGTTCTACATCGAGAGAGAAATCTAATGGAGTATTTTAACGCAATAGTATTCAAGTTGGCATGCAATAATTAGCTTTCTTTCGGCGACACGGGTAGGCTTATGTGACTGTTGCGTCTATTTTGATAACATTATATCCAGCAGAATTCGATTTGGAAAGCACCCAAATGATTTCCGCTGAAAGTGAGCAAGTCTGTGTAGCTCAAAAAGTGGAATTGAATAAAATTTTTATTCAAATTCGAAGAATACAGTAAAAGATAGTTATCTTAAATGTACAGGCTAATTATTCTTATTGGAACTGCACGTGTAGTTCCAAACTACATTCTCATTATGCCCCTAGACATCTTACGTAATGAAAAAAACAGCGTGACAGAGTCTTATTGCCACAAGGCCTTGTAACGTAACTTATAACTAACTTACCCATTAGTAGCTAATAATTGTACTAACAATGATTATAATTAAGCACGTGGCTAATTATGTGATGTTACACAATATATGCACTCGAGCAGTTGATCATCCCACACGGTACTGTGGTTCGCTCGCTTTCTTGACTTTCTTGACGCACAAGTACATAATATTTGGTGAAAGCAGATCGCTCACGTCACAAAAGTCTGAGCAAAAGTATCTTACAAGAGTGAATAGAATATAAGGTATAATATGGTATCTTAATAATAAGTCTGGCAATGCAACAACTTCAAACAAAACTACATTTTTGACTTTTAAACAGATATGCATTTTGTGCAACTAGTCCGGACTATTTGTTGAAGCCCCAAGAGTACGGTTACATTGCCACTTTAGAAGATAAAGAAGCAGTAATGAAATATACGTGCAACCTTCACATTACAAACGTCCTGAGGAAACTCCATTATTATATACCTACTTTGACAAGCTTGCTTATTTACTGTAGTGAGTGGTTAGGTCGCTTTTATAATAAAGCCATGTATGCTTTCACTCTGCAGCCAAATTGAAAGCTCGTCCGCAGTTTCTCTTACTTTTATGTAAACACGTGCTCTCTTCTCTTCTCATAACCACTTGCATCTGTATCATTATTGCTGCTAACGGTCAACTGAAAAACGCCATTCGTCATTATACACATAGCCTGGAGCTTTTACTGTGCAAGGAGTCACGTTGAATTCATTGCTTATGAAATAGACAAAGATTGTAATTAATGAATCATAATGTACTTTATACTTGGAGGTTAAATCATTATGGTATATATCTTTGTCCGTTTGAGAGCCAAGCGACTACTACCCCAAAAAATATCTTGAGACCTGAACAATAGTTTGGCTTTAACACAAAAGTACCTTTGTACTTTATTCCAATTATTTGAGCAGACGATGAGCCAGCCGGGCGTGTTTACTTCTATCTGGATAAAAAAATGGATTTCCCATTTTCACATGTTATTACATATTTCAAGAAAGTGACAGTTTATATGAAATTGAAATGTCGTGATCTTGAAATGCTCTTAATACCATGTTTGCAAAATATTATGCAACAGTTTCAACTAGCAAAAATAATTTTATAATTATTATTAATGGAATTTGACACAATTTTTCTTTTACATAACATTATCAATCAGATTTTTCATGTTAACAAAATGGATTTCACTTTGATAACATCATGGAATCAATGCTTATTTGGGTTTTTGGGTAGTATTTCTATTTGACCACTTTGCGCACCAGTCACATAAGTGGGTTTATTACTCATACACAGCAAAATAAACCTGACTGATTTGTTTATTGCTTTACACGGGTATAATTTTGGAAACACTTCACATATAAGCCCGCACAAAGTCCCTGTTTTGGCACATAGTAACTCCGATTGAATATGGGAACAAGTGGCGACAAGTCATTAATTAGTAATTACAACCACTCAGCTCACGTACTGAGCCATGATAAAAATGACAAATTAAAACTGAACTCCAAGTTCCAGGCAATTCTTCTGTCATTCTTACCGTTTACCAATATTATTATCTGCTATGCGCATCAATATTTACAATTTACAATACAGTTTGCGCATTGTTCATTGCGCCAGAAGTGGCTGGATTTTGACAGACAAAATAAACTGCTCATCATTTAATGAATAAAGTTAATTTACACGACATCATTTCATGGTATATGTAAGTGGATAAGTCTGAAATTAAATTAAAATAATCAGTTGGGTTTTCCTACACCATAATGATTCTTCATAATTGTGTCAAGTCTGTTGATAAGTTTATAGCTTATCAGACCAGAAAATAGAGAAAGATGAAGAACTGAACAATGTTGACGTAAATATTGGACCGAGATGGAGATTGATGACTGCAAAACTCGCAAATCGCAATATGATTAATTAGTAAGTAGTTGTAAATGAGCCGGATTGGGATTGGTATATAAAGGCAGAAGAAATGCATTCAAAGCATCAGTTGAGACTGAGACTAGTTTCAATAACCAATTTCCGCAATGATTAAGCAGCTTTTGATCCTCGCCCTTGTGGGTATGGCCTTGGCCGCCCCAAGCTCCAAGGTTGAACCTCGTGTCTTCAAAACCTTGAAGAACAAGAACGTAGCCAACATTTTCGTCAAGTTCGGAAACGGCAACCAAGACATTCTCCGTGCTGCCAAGTCCCTCCACTTTGCCTCCCGTGGTGAGAAGATCACCCACTTGGTTTCTGCCCTCAGGGCCCAAATGCAGACCAGCCAGAGCAATGTTGTCAGAGCACTCCAATCCTCCCAGTTTGCCTACTCTTCCATCACCTTCAAGCAATTCTGGAGCACTAACGAGTTGTCCATTCGTGGAGCCAATGCTCAGATTGTCAACTTCCTCGAGTCTCAGCCAGAAATCTCTGAAATCCGTGAAGCCCGTGTGATCCAGATTGAAGAAACATCCAAGGGAGAAACCATGGCAGAATGGAACTTGGAGAAAGTTGAAGCCCCTAATGCATGGCAATTGCCAGGAGGAAACAATGGCGCTGGAGTTGTTGTCTGTAAGTCTATGTAGCTTTAAAGGAAGGTTACCTGTCCAGTTGCCTTCAACACAAAACTTAAGACCATTTTTTTTGTTCCAATTAGCCTCAATCGACACTGGTGTAAGAAGCACACATCAGGAACTCCGTAACAACCATCGTCAGGATTATGGATGGTTCGACCCGTACTAGTAAGTACTCCACTTCCAAATTTTGACACTTGTTTAAGTAAAGGCACCTAGTTTGAAATTAGTATCTGATCAAACATAATCCTTCAATTACAGTGGAGAGACTGAACCGGAAGACTCTGATGGTCATGGAACTCACACCGTAAAGAAAATACACATTTTTACACGTTTTTGACCTTAATTTGTTTCAGTTTGCCAAATAGGTATTTGTAAATAATTATGATACAATATGTTTAGATGGGAACAATTGCAGGAGCAGAAGTAGGAGTAGCTCCTGGAGCACAATGGATCTCATGCATGGGATGTTGGTGGATCTTCTGTACCGAAGACGCATTGAAGGGATGTGGAGAATGGACCACCTGCCCAACTAGGCCCGACGGAAGTGGCGAAGATTGCTCCAAGGCTCCACAACTCAGCTCCAACTCTTGGGGTAAATTGAGAAACAAGTGGTTTCTCTGGAATAGTCTCTAATTGTATAAATTAATTAATAGGAGGTGGACAAGGAGACGACTTCTACAATGACGTTATTGCCCTCTGGCACGCTGCTGATATCATTCCAGTTTTCGGTAAACAGTTTAAATCAATTTTCTACATAATACGTCTTTTTCTGCTAGTAACCTGACAATAAACTAACTAACGTTGATCTTCAGCTATTGGAAACGACGGACCACGATGTGGAACAGCAAATTCCCCCGGAGATCAAGACGTTATCGGCGTAGGAGCAACTACTTCTACTGATGACGTGGCAGAATTCAGGTATTGTATTCAAAAATTCCGAGTTAAGCTTAATCTTAATCCAATCCTGTTTTTACGGATTACGGATCATTGTCTTTTTTTGAATAGGTATAAGCTCAAATTAACGTTAATCTATACTCTAATACTTTAATTAACACTCTCTCTGAACACGCTTACAGCTCTCTTGGACCATCCGTTGAAGGAGTTCTTAAGCCCGATGTCTCCGTAAGTCTATCTACCCCCATGAAACAGAACATGGCATATTGCTTTTATTTTATCAAGACATTAACCTATTTTCGAACCCTTCCCAGGCTCCTGGACACCAGATCAGATCAGCTACTTCTTCCTCCGATACCGCCTACAGTTCCCTTAGTGGAACCAGTATGGCCTGCCCACATGTCGCCGGTGCAGTGGCACTTCTGCTTTCCAGAAACCCAGGTCTTTCATACGATGAAGTTAAAGAGCTCCTCCAGAACAACAATGATAGGAATGTTGGAAACGGCCCAACTTGCGACAACACCCCTCCCACCCAGTTCCCCAACCACGTAAGATAATCATATTAATTTCAAAACTCTGATTACGAGAGCACTGTCTGCACTTCATAGTCCATTTCTGTAAATCATGATTCATAAAATTTACAGGTCTTCGGACATGGCCGACTTAACGCCCGTAAGGCTCTTGAAGCTGCCATCAGCCGTAACAGCACTGTCGCTCACTAATTTGATTCCTTTGTCTTTGTCACTCTCTGTGAGAGACAACATTTAAAAAGTGAAATAAATCTAAAATCAACAGTGAAATTTTTGATACCTGCCATGCTCCAACCTCATTGACTTTCGATGCATTAAGCAGAGTACATTAGAGTACAAATTTTTGGTATTTTAAAAACATTATTTTATTTTCACTTTTACTTTAAAAGTATAATATCATCATAACCATCAGTATGACACGCATGGCATATATGTACATACCTGAGTCTGCACTTCATAGTCCATTTCTGTAAATCATGATTCATAAAATTTACAGGTCTTCGGACATGGCCGACTTAACGCCCGAAAGGCTCTTGAAGCTGCCATCAGCCGTAACAGCACTGTCGCTTATTAATTTGATTCCTTTGTCTTTGTCACTCTCTGTGAGAGACATTTAAAAAGTGAAATAAATCTAAAATCAACTGTGAAATTTTTGATACCTGCCATGCTCCAACCCCATTGACTTTCGATGCATTAAGCAGAGTACATTAGAGTACAAATTTTTGGTATTTTAAAAACATTTTTTATTTTATTTTCACTTTTACTTTAAAAGTATAATATCATCATAACCATCAGTATGACACGCATGGCATATATGTACATACCTGTCCTAAAACGCTTCTTACCCTAAACGTATTCTGTATTCCTTATTTATCGTCTCTTACACTGTATTCATTACAAACGCATGCATGATTATTAAGTTAACTTTTATAATTATTATCGTCAATTCGTTACATGTTTAGATTTTGCACAGAGAGGACATTTCTTGTTCTCGCTAACAGTCCTTGGTGATCTACCGTAAGCCCTTTAAAAGCATGATACGACTTGCATCCAGTCTTCCATACACAAACAAAAAGTCCTTTCTTGCCATCATCCTCATAATTTAGTTTTTCTGGTTAGGTAAAATTGTAAGCGGGGGTTTAAAAACTTACTTTTTAACATTTAAAATAAACTATTAGTCGTCAAAATATAATCTCACATAACCATAAAAATAGTTGAAAGTGTATGCAAGATTTTATATTCTGACAATTATAAACGATTCAGTTACTTTTTGTAACTTTTCATTAATGTATCGATAACACTAACACACATACATGACTGCATGCTTATAATGGAAGAACTTTCATTGAAGATTTTTAATTTACAATTCTTTGAAAATATAAACAATTTTCTTGTGCTAAAATGCAATTCTTATTTATCAGGGTTATATTAATAATAATTATCAGAAAAATCATGTTCATATTCGTATATATCAAGTCACCAACTGGATAAAACCACATTTTAAATACACTGATTGAGCACGCGAGAAAAAACTACTGCTTAACGTGCGCTTTAATAAACTGTCATGTCACGTACGATATATTAACTAAAATACATATGCATAAATATACCAAACTCAAAATGACACATATGATAAATTATAATTCTAAAAAAGTCTACAGGGTTTACATTTTAAAATTAACATACCAGTGAATGTGAAAACAACACGCTAAACAATATTTTCACAAGTGTTCAAAGTATCTTTTAAAAATAAACAATTAAATTAAATGCGCTAAATCTCAATTTCAAATTACAACCAAACGAGTGTAACGATAAACTAGCAATTATTTATTGGTGCGAGTTTACGGATACGTATATGTAGGTTCTTCTGAGTCCTAGAATTTCCATTGATAAGCTTGACTAGTTAACTTCAACCACTGAATCTACTACATTAAAAAAAACTAAATGCGGAATTACAGTGTAGATCAACAGAGAGAAGGAAAATGCATTACATTAGTAATCATTATTATTAATAAAATTGAAAGCAGTGGTCTTCGAAAATCAAGATAGGATCGAATAAGAGGGGCAATGTCACTAAAATAAACTTTGATTTAATAATGTTGTAAATATTAACTTAGCTATAGCTTATATATGACATACTAAAACTGCATATAACGTTAACATAACAAAACATTATCAAAATGAGAAAAAGCTCGACAATCTTCCGTCGCATACGAAGCAGATTGAATACAACTATAATAAAATGCCACATTCCATTCAACATGCAAATTATTCTTATAAACGTAAAAACACTCGGGTATGAAAAAAGGAACTGGAAATTATAAATCAAGGTACGTTCTAAATGGTATTATTAATTAAATAGACAAGGAAGACGTAATCCATGTGCAACAGCATCCACCTCATTCACCAATGTTCACCCTTCTCTTATTATTCCAATCTCTAGCTTGCTCGTTCTTCTTGCACAATTGCATTTCATATTTCATTAACTATTTGACTCCGTACTCCGTACTTTGTTGATTGTGGTACTGGTAATGACTACAGTTTATTCTATTAGTAATGTACTAATTAAATAATTACACAGGACTTGATTCTCAAAATTATTTAGCTTGTAGAAAAATCTTCGTGGCAAAACTGTATTAAAATAACTTTACTCACGTTGTTTAACGTGCACTCCTGAAAAAATCACTTGCAAGTATTTCAGCACGCATATATTCACCGTACTTTCTTGTCATGTAGCGTGTATTAATGGCACAAAACTAGACTACAACAAATTGGTTTTACTCATTCAACAATTGATGTGCTCTGTTTTTCATTCAAAATTGATCATCAATTAACGCACTATCCCAACTATAGCCCATTTTCCAGCTTACTACATACTTGGGAAAATATCTGAGCTACAGCTTGACTATCAATGTCATTACAAAGTAAGCAATTATAAGATTAGTTAGTTTCATTATCAGTAGGTATGTAATTATCTTATATTAGCAGAGCTTACAACCTGCAATTGTGCCGTGTACTCAACCAGGCAACCACCAACAAAGTATTTATCCAATCAGACAAATAAACTTTTACTGTTTTTTTAAAAGTTTGTGACAAAAGAGTCACGTAAATAGACCTGAACTGAATCTTCTTGAGATCTACTTTAACATTAATAACAGACTTGCTCTTCTTAGTAACTTTCCATCGGTTTTTACAATCAAATGCTATAAACTGATATGCCAGCTTTCGCATTTGAAAGTTTATTTTAAAAGGTAGCTTCATGGCCGGCAAGTGTATATAAATTAACTCCTTCATCAGCAGTAGTCAGTGGTGGCCCGGTGTGGCTTGGTTTACTTTCCACACTTATCACTTTATCTTCCCTGTAAAACAAAATCAGAATTTTCCTCTTGAGCAAACCTTCCCGAGTCAACATCTTTTCTCAAACCACATACATTCTTACGAGCACAATACACACAACAATGTTTCAAATCTACCATTTCTACTTAGCCTTTAAAAAACTGTAAAAAGATGGAACGCAGATCAGGACGCAAATAAATAAACAAAACTAATTTAAAGAAAAAGTGGAAGTAGGATAATCACAAGTACAGAACGCCGTACCGTGTAGATTTATGTAAAAGGTAAATATTTTTAGTTTTTCATTCAGGTACATTCGATTCATCAAGAAGGTACTTTTTCTTAAACGTCATTGTAATGTTAAGCCAAGTTCATGCTGTTTCAAAAACGCTGAATTTCGGAGGAGCAGTAATGTAATCAAAAGCAGTAAAAAATCTTATTCTCAAGCATTACGTAAGTGCATAATGCTGCCACGGAAAGCTTAAAGAAAAGGAAAAATTAAAAGAAATGATAAAACTGGGCCGACAGCAAACAAACAAAGAAAAGAAACCAGAAAATTCTTTGATTCTAAAAGGACAACATGCGTTACAAAAAAATTAAGTTACACATTAGTTGGGGAGAAATACTTACACGAGATATTAAAAAGAAAAATTAAAGAGAATAGATTTGAGCGACAGAGAGCGAGTAAATCTTGAGACAAGAATATATTTATATTTAAGAGGAAGAAGAGTAGTAATCAAAATACAGAGTTTTCATGTCCAGCAAGAACGAGAAGATTGAAGCCTGCTTCACTGGAAGCCACGTTAATGGGATCCGATGGCCTGGATGCCAGGCACACCACCCTGATTGATTCAATTTCAAGTGCACATACATAAAAGTTTGGTTATTAGTTGGAATATATACAAGAACATCTTTTCTATGTAAATTTATTTGGTAAAAGCTGAGAAAAACGTCTGACTCATTTTAACAAATTAAGAAAGTCCTACTAATCGCACAAATTTTCATAAAAATAAAAAAAATAAACCTTATACAAGTGCGGATACGAAAAACGGATCTTACCTATCTGAGCCCAATAGACGAAAGATTCGACTCTGGTCTGTGATTTCTTGAGTGATATCACCATTCCTAAAACTTCTTCCTTGCATCCCATGCTTATGAAATGCCAGAACACTATCCGTTAGACAAACTGTTTCGACAAAGAGAAAGGTTAAAGTTAATTAATGTGACTTTCAAAAGAAATTTCCATTCCCTATACATAAAAATACATAGGACTATGTAACATGTACTTTATTCTTACCAACAGAGTCTATTTGAAAATCAAATTTAATTTCAGAGCACGTCTTTCGACCAGATTTAACTTTTCCATTTACATTTACAAAAAAGTACATAGGACTATGTAACATGTACTTTATTCTTACCAACAGAGTCTATTTGAAAATCAAATTTAATTTCAGAGCACGTCTTTCGACCAGATTTAACTTTTCCATTGACATTTACAAACTTGGCAATACCTAACAGAACAAAGGATGCAAACTTGATCGAATGTTGAAATATTTTAAGCATTTACTTAATATTTATGAAATGAAGAATCAAGAAAAAAATTGAAATCATCACAATTAATAACAGTAACTTACTGTCATAGCAGACCATTAACGTATCCTTTTCTAATTGAGTTACACTGACCACATTCATATAATCTTTCCGATGTATCACAGTTGCTGAGGGAAAATCAAGTAAGAAAAAATCATTAATACCGAATTGAGTTACAATGGTACAAATGTTGTACATATAACTGAGTTACACTGACCACATTCATATAATCTTTCCGATGTATCACAGTTGCTGAGGGAAAATCAAGTAAGAAAAAATCATTAATACCGAATTGAGTTACAATGGTACAAATGTTGTACATGCAGCATATAAATTATAGTATAATGGTTACCTGATTTATCTACGGTATCATTCGACATTTCATCACTATGCAGCCAACTACTGGAAGTATTCAGATTCAACAGGTCTAGTTTCAAATTGGGCGAATCAGGCTCCTTGCGAACATTGACACATACCAGGGGATACTCCACGTCCGGCGTGATAATTATCTCAAATGTTTTTAATGGTGACGTTATGCAAAAGTCAAAATGCTATAAAAAGAATAAAAGCCAAGGATGCTCTTAATAACCATTACATTACAACACCGTGTCAACTTTCAAAGTCTCATCACTTCAACTCAATCGAGAATTTTCTGTTACAGCCACTCTGTTTGTTTCCACCATTTTGGCCAACTCTAAGCTATAAAATAGCGAGGTAGGAACTTCGTTCCCAAGAATTTCATTTTCCTTTGAACATCTAAAACTATTATACGATTATCCTGCTGTTCATTTTCTACATGAGCGCTCATTTCCCCCTTATGAAAAAGATATAATGAATACCTGAAGTCTACTTTCTTATACAAAACACGATTATTTATACTAGCATGCAACCCTATCAGGTCATGCCTGTACAATTGAACCGTTTTCCCGGACAATGACATCAACACATCCTAAGTAAGCAAAGTGATATTATGCACAATTAATTCATCGGGTTTCTAAAAGTGAGTTACAGACAAATTCGTGTGCTACCTTCACAACAAACATCCAAATTGTTCTTCGAGGGTACAGCTGGTCCATTGCTGTCTCGTGTAACTCATTCAGGTTGAGTGTGTAGATACCTTCCTCAGCACCAAGTAAAATGTGTTGGTCTCTAGTCTCCGGATTCACCCAGCTCACACAACAATGCATCCGTAATGGACAGCCGTTAAAAACCTATTTATTAAATTATAAAAAAAATATGCAATAAAACGCGAGTGGAAAGACAAGAAGTATTTACATGGTACATTGCCTCTAATTTGATATGTTGAATGCTGACATTCTCCTCTCGCTCTCCTTTGCCTTAGCAAAATTATTCGAGGATAACATTAAGGCTAAAGAGATGAGAGGGGAGAACACAACATTCCTTTTACTTTTATTAATATTGTTCATTCAAATCCTTTCACTAGAGTTCTACTAATAACAGCACCAACCTTCATAAAACAAGCCCCCATATGAACTTTTGGAGTAGGCGGCAACCCATTACTAACTAGTCTAGGAGGGCTTCCATTATCCTCATGCTTATTTTTCTTCTCCACTCTCGTTCTTGGTGGAGGGACAGGCGGCAAACCGGCAGTTAGGTCAGGTCGGCCATTCTGCTGCTGGTCTGTTGAAGATGACGCTGTTGTTGGCATTCTGGAGCTAAGATCTGGTGAGCTACTTAGCATTGCAGCACTATCACTCAGCGTTCTATTCGTTTGTTGCCGACGTGGCGATGCATGAGCACTTACACGGAGCTCCACTGAAGAATCAATATTCCCTCCTCGAGTGAGTGTGGAGTCCAAACGAGATGTGAGCTCTTCAATTTCCCCAGAAAATGAATTGTGTCTTCTACGATCTGCTCCAGTTTCCAAATTAAAAAATTAAAATGAAAACCAAACATAAACTTCGCCCCTTCGGGTACTAAAATGCAAAACATGTAGTGCGAGGCAACTCCACTGCAACTAACCAATGTAAATAATATCACCATATAGCAGTATATGACTGTACTTACCAGACTTTCTTGAACTACCATTGCTAAGATTATGATTTCTACTGTCCATCAGTTCATGACTAGATACTGACATCGGATCCCCCATCGGTAGAGTTGCTCTGTAGGAATTGAATAAAAAATTGTATTATTATTATTGCTCAAAACATTCATAAATTCTCACAAGCAAGGCAATACCACGCCAAGGTCAATAACTATTATATTCTTCTCGTTCTTCATTCCTTTTAAAGTCTTTAATTAATTATACTGTCATTAAATTTATGAGTACTGGTCATATAGAAGTATTAAGTATGTAAGTATACCGTGCAGGTCAGAGCTTACGTTTATATCGTTGATTTGTATTACTCGCTTGCTATTTTACACACATTCTGTCTAGCGATATAGGTATAAAATATTTTTGTAATTTGTTAAAGTCAAAGAAGTAAAAAAATGTATAATTACTTCACGTACTGTTGTGAATAGCCTGCACCAGACAGAAGCCTTTCCCCATGACCCCTGCAACAAGATAAAGGGAACATTGTCCATATTCAAATTTAATCACAAGCACACGAACACAAACAGATCAGAGTACAAGA
Organism: Acrocyrtus sp. NNG-2020; assembly: GCA_027744115.1. Taxonomy (NCBI): domain Eukaryota; kingdom Metazoa; phylum Arthropoda; class Collembola; order Entomobryomorpha; family Entomobryidae; genus Acrocyrtus; species Acrocyrtus sp. NNG-2020. The sequence continues at coordinate 26,410 of JAHZND010001060.1, forward strand.
AGTAAAAAACATTGCAATACAAATGTTGAAGAATGAAGAATATTTTTCAATGAATAGCAGCAACTGCATGGTTGTATTAAGTAAACATTGCTAAATTTTTCGAATGCATATTTAAAGCTTGCAAACTAAAAATTGAAAAAGTGAAAATAATTATGTTATCATTTTACAACTTTACTGGCACTGCAGCCTACTCATACATATTGCAAAGTTGTAAGCACCCCAAGCGAGTGTCCTGCTTGTAAGCCAATACATAACTAATTTTGGGTGATATAGACACTTGGATTCAAATGACGACACCAATCACCAAACCCCATCTTTTCATCTTGCTGTTAATTTATTTGCGTCTTAACAGAAGTGCAAAGGCAGAGTCGAGTAGGCAAAAACGCGTTGCATTTGTGTTATCTGTAGTGAAAGTTAGAAATAGAGACACACAGCATAGAGAAATGTGTTGTAAAACGCACAACAAAAATCACCACCATGGCACAATATCACAATACAAGAAAGAGAAAGAAGAGTTACACAACAGTACGAGAGAATTAAACTGTAATTGATAATAGAAAGAAGAGCAATACAAAGATATTTTAAAAAGTGGGAGAGATCTATGCTTTGCCATTTTTTCTCAGCAAATATATTTACCTGTTCATCAATTCCTCATCAATATACTGGAGCAAAGTCCTAATTATAAGAAAATGAGATCATCACATCAGTCGGTTTTTAATAAAGATAGACGTACGCAGGTATTTTTACAAATGGAAAGTCTGTATCTGTAGTTAAGGTTAAGCTTTGCCAAGTTGTCCACTGAATTTTAATTTTAACTGTGTATTTATTATCTTCTTTGTAAAGCAGTCTTAATGTTGTCGTAAATTTTGTTTCAGTTTGGAAACATTTAGCTCATTTTTGTCAATTATCATGCTCTAGTCATTCACATAGGTACCTTATAATTACTTGCTGTACAAGACTAACAAGACATTAAAAAGAGTAAAACTGTTAAAGGTAATTATGCGTAAATAATTGTAGGTATTTGAAAAATTAAATTGAAAAGAACTCAAGCTTTTGACTGAAATGAAAGAAACTTATGCATATTATGCTAGTCAAACTTTTTCACTAGTTATTTGTTCAGCTGCTTGAAATAAATGCTTACAAACGAAATGATATTAATGTGTTACATTAACAGTTGTCAAATTGAAAAGGGGAACACCACCATTCATTATTTTGTCTAAGAAGTATAATTAAATGTTAAATATCACTTACTTCCGATCCGCATCATCTGATACTCTATCATTCCACTCGAAAGGTAAAGGCAAATGGTCGTTATTGTACTCATTCTAAATTAGACCAATTCAAACAATAAAGTTAATGAATGGCGGCATCTAATCAATTATTTTCACTGAGAAATTAATTCGTAATGTCATATATTGTTCTTCCCCTTCATTCAACCTATTTCATTCCCCTTTCAAGATATATTTTTTCGTTAAGTACCCGTGCATCCTGATGGTGGGGATGGTGATGCCTACGCCTTTGTCCAAGGTCGGGTGTCACATCTGCAAACAAAGAAAGCCACTTTCATGAGAAGCAACCTAAAAGTCGTACAAATTACTTTCACTCTACCGAGAAAATCTACCGCCGTCTGCAACCTTCGTACAAGTATGAGGACAGTTGCTGGCTATGGCGTTGGTGTGCTAAATAAATTACATAACTTTTCCCCTTCGCTCAAATCATTACCTTTATCCATCTGCCCAATGCCTTTTTTCATTTTTTATTTCTAAAATAGAATCGCCCTCCTTTCTACATCAACGTAGTAGAAATACATTTTCAGCTTCATACACGACGCATATATACTATATATAAGTAGGATCCGTATGAAGAGTCTACCCGAAGAAACTCATACGCCAGCGACACACGTACGTAATTCCATACACGTGAATGCACCCAAACATATTTATTACTACTGCACCACAAGTTTACAAATAAGAAAAGGCTGGGAAAGGCCTGCAAGAGCTTACTCCGAGAGGAGCTAAACAAGTTGACTTTATGACATACCATAACCATCTGATAATGATGTCATAACTATAAAGAAAAGTATAACCATGCGTATTACATGTCAAAAAGAGCAAGTGCGGATTTCTTTCTCGACCCACACCGCATTATGCACCACACCAGTAAAAAGCCCTGTTGGCTTTCTTCACTACGTACTACGTCCTACGTTTCAACAAAAACATCGTTTTTGATCATTTCACCATACTCATTTCATTCACTTGCCAAACGAATGAAATCGTGGAATAAAATACTTTCCTTGATCCTATGCGAAAAAATGAATGAGGACAGAGCCGTAGTACGAAAGCACTCGGAAATGCATCTTATTATTTCAATTTCTTTTATATGCAGACAAGGACACTTAACATTGCCCTAATTCTTCCATTTTCCCAACTTTCCCGACTTTGCGTCCCCCATTGGAGCCTCCTCATGCAAATAAATTACCGAAAAAGGCATCAACTTAATTCTACTACACATAGCTTAAAAACGCTATTGTGATCCTACTTTCCCTAGTATGCGCTTATACGGAAGAAAGACATATTTTATATGTTCGCACTTACTTCTGATCTCCGCTGGAGTCCTCTGATCCGCTCTGTCTGTCCTTCGAGATGCTATTCTATGTGGAACATTTTGTACAGTCTAGAAAACGGCAAAAAAGAAAAGCTCACATAAGAACACAGCCCGTAGTTTTTATTTCCTTTTATTTGTGTTTCCTCAATGCATGTCGATTTTTTATTTCTTTTTTACCCACTTTATCTATTAAATTTTTTGCAGCCTAAAACACTTTCCCTTCATTCATCTACTCCAAAAAAAGAAGCATAGGCATAGGCTAGTGGCACTAGCCTAGTGCTTTTTTATACATGCACTATGCATGAGCTTTCACTACTTTTTAATGAAAAAATCGCCAAACTACAAATAAAGGCAGACATCTATTTCATTTTAGCATGAAATATAAAAACGTTTTATGATATCACTTACCCCTTCCTCATCGGGATCCATGTCATAGAAAGTTACGTTTGGGTTGCTCACTTTATGCAGCAGTTCTAGCGCTACTCGTTTGGTCAAATCTCCCATGAGATATGGATGCTGTACATACAAAAATAAACAAAACAGATAACTTAAGTGTCAACCAGTTCTCACAGTCTATATGAAGCTCCACATTCTGCATATTGTACTAAACGTCTCGCGACCAGTAAAGATCGTCTTACAAACTACCTACCGGAGAAAACACTGTAAAAACTAGATTAAGCACGCCTCATATACACTGCCTCGCAGCAATTGCGAATTCTGTCTTCCTTTCTCACTTTTACCAACTGAATATTTCACCTTATCTTTAACACACCTGTTTACATGCAACAAATCTATTACAAACTGCAAGCGGCCACACTCTATGAAAATTTTCATAACTGAGGGCCATGCACTTTCAAACTTTCTATGTAGTATGTAAGTAGGCAATCAAAACCATTTGCTGATTCCAGGCATGAAACTCCGACACATGTGCGCACATGCAATATTGGTTTAGTAATTTGGAAACCATGTACTACCGCACAGCCAAAGTAAAAAATTCTATTTTCATTTTAAACGGATGCATTCCCTTCATTTAAAAACTTCAACTGCAACATAGGCTACATAAAGGAAGTGGGAGAGTTGTAGGCATACAATAAACAGAAATGAAAACAACTTTCTCCCTCAATCTTCATACTAAATTCAACTTGCTATTTTAAGCGCATTGATTTCCCCCCTATAACATGCATATTAAAGCCACATGAAAGCAAGCCACCTCAAATTGTCTCTGACCAGAAAGCCTTTCACGAAACAAAAGCAAACGCAGTGGCATTACGCTTTCATATTCACATTCTTTGTCATTAATCACAGTAAACCCAAAATCCCACAAATAACACCCCTTTACCATTTCTTTAGAAATGCTTCCTAATTATTAATTTGAATTTCTATGTAGAAAAAATCCAAGGATTCGTATAATGCAAAGTAAACACATGTTTTTGTTTACCGCGGGCGCCTCTACTAAGCGTGCCAAAGTGTAGTTTACAGTTTCAAAACACATTTTACCTCAGCTCTGTTTACAATCCACTTTATTTTCTTTCTCCTTTCCTTTTTATACTTTCCTGATAGAAAGTAAACACGACAAATCCGCACAAAGAATTCACTTTCAACCCTAAACCCTCTCCTCTTCATTCCCTCTTCTAGTTGTACATGTTTTAGCCTTTCTCTGTTTTCCCTTTTTCTTGCATACTATGTACCATTGCCAGAAATGAAAGGAACATGAATTTGAGTCCACATGGAAAAGGGAACTTTATCACGCAACAGGGCACTTCTACATAAGCAGAGCAAGAAAAACCTACGTAATTTAATACAGATATTCGTTATAGATGATAGTATAAACTCTAAAAAATAAAGCTATAACATCAACATCGTACTTCATCAAGTTTTACGTTTTAAACCCTTTCTCTCACTTTCCCTTTCACTCAAATACTTGGCCCCAGGGAAAAAATCTATTCACTCAAAAGCCCCCTTTCTATCTTTCTCAACACTGACACTTTCTCCCGTACAATAAAATCAATATGAAACCTGAGTGAATGTACAGTGAACATATATTACTGCAATAAAAAGCGTTCCCTCGTACTAATGCTTCCACATTTCGCACACATAGATACATGTCACGAGGAAGAAGCCTCCCGTCACTAGAGAAGATCTTGAGAAGCTCTTTCGCAAGGGAAAAATAGGACATGTTTTCACATCAGTAGTAACAAGTTAAAAGTCATCATATAGAAAAATACGATGTCACTTGTCAACTTATCCTTTCTAACAAGGAAATGGAATACTCTACGTTTTGAACGGTAGGTTGGACAGGGCATGTCATATCTCACAATTTTCTCTATTTTTTATTTCCACTTTCCACAACAGTGCAGTCTAGCTAGCTGTCTCGAGCATAGAATCAGCGTGGGATATTTCTAGCTACTTTAGAGTCTCCAGTCGCCATCCATATTTACTTCTTTCCATTCATCTAGGTTTATAAGACGCAGACGGTTTATGTGGCAAAACTATTGCGGTACCACAGCAAAATACAAACAAACCGCTTGGACGAGAAGACAAGGTGAAATGTTCATTCATCAACAGAAAACCCTCACCATTCACTTTCGTCTTCAGCTTATTTCATGAACTTGAAGAATGGCTTCTGTTATATAACTTGACTCGTGAATACCAATGTAAAAGTGCGTGCCAGTTGTGTACAGACAGAAAGAAGCTGTTGTATTTCTCATAAATCGTCATCTTTCAAGCACAACGGCAAATAGAATGTACTTTCAAGTCAAAGTACATATACAAAATTTACTAGAGTTAGTGTTAGTCAGCAAGTTTTAACCCAAATAGTGTATGCATGATTTAGAACACATAAATGTAAAACTTGCACATTTCTTCTTCACTTTCCCCTTTCATTTTTACTGTGTACACTGTCTGAAACATCTCTCGTCATTCTTTCATCTTCCTAAGACGAACATTCATCTGGGTAGCTTTATCTAGGCATAGCGTAGTGTACAGCCACATTCACAGACAAGAAAAAAGTATTAAGGAAATTGTACTGTACTTACCAGAAGAATCCTCTCTGCAGTAGGCCGCTTCTTTGGATTTTTGGTTAAAGCAACTTTTACAAAGTTATGAAAGTTTACTGACCTGAAAAACCAGACAAGAATTGAGCAGATGAAATCTAACTGGAGATTTACTCAAACTTTCCAAGGTTCCCTACTTTAGCTTTTTTCAAATTCAAAACATCAAGTTTGCTTCCCACATAGACTAGACTACGCAGGATTAGGATTGTCATATATCGCCCAACGCGTGCGAGAGAAACGATAAACACACATAATAGTGTGTAGGTATGTATGAAATTTCACACCTACACACTTGCAATAAATATCATCTCAGTCTTGGTAAGTGCGTTACCCGGATAGGATTTTTATAGAAGAACGTTTTATGTCACATTGCATTCAAACCCAATCCAACCTCATGCGCTTACCACTTATCACGATCCTTTAAAGTTGGTGGTTTGAAACTGGTCTTGGCCATCAAGATAAGGGCTCTCATAGGATGCAGATCAAACATGGGAGGTTGGAGTTCTGCAAGTTCTATTGCGGTTATCCCAAGAGCCCAAACATCACACAGTTCATTATACCCACCTTTTCTTTCCACTGCGGCCACCTGAAAACATAAGACGAATTCTATATTACCGGAAGCATTAGATAAAATTAGTCCAGAATACTAAAACAACATTGTATAATGAGCAGACATAGAAGTTTGCTTCAGCAAAAAACTGAAAAAGGAAGTCAAAATTGTGCTTTTTCTGCTCCCATTCACGAAATGCAAGAAAAAGTGAAAACTCGAATAAAATAAAGCCATACTAAAACAGCACTATTTCTCGTACTCGGAGGATCAGGATAGGTTCAGGATGAGATTATAGTATTTACGTATTACTTATATATTTATATCCTAGATCCTACTTTACTGCAACATGCCAAATGCCAATTTTACTACATTGGTATTTGTAGTTACCAAAAATACTCGGTGAGTATATCTACATTCGTGCGCTTTCTCCTCTTTACATAAATTATATAAAAACAATTTAGACTCATGTATCAGCACAATTCCTTATGTAAGATTTGTTAGTTAGATAAATGAAATGTTTATAATAAATTAGTTAACAAGATCAAAGGGTCATAGGTTAAACCTCCGGTGCCATCCAATACGGGGTTCCAATAAACGACCGACGTTTCCCCAGAGTAGCTGTTAGTTGAGCAGAAACCCCAAAATCGGCCAATTTCACGTCTCCACCATCAGTCAACAGAATATTTGCTCCCTGTAGTCAAAACATAAAAAAGCAAGATTTATGCGGAACCTTCTCTACAACATAACTTTTCCTACTAGGTATGTTCTTCCAAACCACAAAACTTTCTAATATCTCTCTGCAGTTCAAATGAATGGAAGTAATGTGAAATCAATTCAAGTCATACTTCCTTCAGTACAAATGTAGAAAATATTCTACGCATAACACCCTTAGTCTCAGTCTTACTATCAACGAATTTCCCTCTAAGGCCTTAAACTACCTTTGAGACGAGTGAACGAGATAGGCTTGGCTTGACTGTGGTCGGATCGGATCCATCAACAGAACGTGGGACATGAACGCTGGTCGTTATTTTATAACGGTTCTTTCTCAGCATTATAAAAGTAGTGCAAAAACTGTAACGGTAATATCAGTATAAAGTATAATATAATATCTGAGCAACATCCACCCCACTTTTCTTGCAGTTTTTACCTAACTAAACAGTTCATATAGGTAGGAAACCATGCCAGGAGCATTTCCACACACAACGCGCAGTGTGTATTCCTACAGAAGACAAATAAGATAATACACAAAGGATCCAATAACCGACTGCTGCTGAGAGAGTTAACTAAAATAGACGTTCATGTTTTCCCATCTTTGGGAAATAATGTCGCCTTCTCTCAGCTTTTTCACACCTTATTCCTTTCTTCAACTTTGCCTGTGTAGTATCTAGGCAGTAAACGTAAACCTTAGATTTCTCCGTGACATGAATAGAATACTGATACTGATATCGTTATCATAGTCTCGTTCTCGTTCCCAACTATGTACGTACTAGGTCTTTTAGAAATTTCTCATGTAACCGAAAACCAAAAGCCATCAGCATTCTCACTATTAGTTTTGCTATCATCAAAGTCTCTATCAATTGCACCGTAATAGGATTTTTGGACAAGTTTAGTTTGTAAACATACTTCGGCTCGAGTGTATTGACTCCACTCCTTTCTACGGTTGCTATCTGTTCTTAAAAGTTGTCCGAGTAAATCTTTCCAATATGCCGTGTAAGTAATTAAATAATTAAGTAAACTAGTTTGAAAAACTTTCTATATGAACTTACTTTGACATCCCTATGCATTTTGCCAAGGGCATGAAGATAGGCAAGTCCCCGAAGAGTCTCCTTGCAAACATATGCAATCTGCGGTTCTGTCAACGGGCCAGTAACTGAAACGAGAAGATAAAATAAAAAAGTTAAATCAAAAGTTGTATAATTCAGGACAAGCGAAAGCGACAAGATAACGAACGTGTGCATGAACTTATTATTAGAAACGCTCAAAGCTAAAGTTTGATGCAATTTCCAATTACGGTTAATAATAAATGGGCTTAACTTTTTCCTAAAGGACATTTGAAAGAGCAAAAGTTGGCGATAGTCAAATAATTTAAGGCTAAGGTAAGAACCTTCGTTGAAAGTTCAATTATTGGCATCGCATAGGGTTATAAGTTTTCAGTCATATGGCTGACTCAACTTGATAGAATCGGGGTCAAAATAAAAAACAAGGGTATCCCGACGTATCGTTTTTATTCAGCGATGATTTGAATTGCTTGTATATGTACAATAATAAAACTAAAACCTCTCTTCTCTTAGACTGCTGATACCATATCCTGAGCAAACTACTTCTTGTAGTAATGTATTAATGTAAGTTTTCTTAAAACCTCAAAATCACTAAAAATCAATGTTCAGCCAATAATTACGAATTCTGTTTCGCTAAGGAAAATGGATAGTCTAATGGTAATTGGTAAATCAGCTCTTCTATCTAATCTATTGAATATGCACAATTTTATTTAATTTACAAATTAACTAAGACAGAATTAAATTATTAAATAAGCAAAATACAAATTACAGATTCAAAGTTTTTTTCATTCGATCGCACTTGATAATGCAAGCGAATAGCTCGCGAAAATTTGTGCTTAATAAAAGTAACTCACTCCTCGTATTAGCCAGAAAATGTATAATACAAACAAATTACAGATACTTAGTGAATTTAAAATGTGACACATTCCATTAAAAAAAGGACATTATTCGACAAAGCTGATTCACCTTTCTACAGCTTACAGTAGCACTCGTGCGCGTGAATGCAACGCTGATTAGTATGCATAGCGTTCAGCTTTCCATAAATATGGATTTACTCTTGTAATTTGTCTTGTCTTATTGCAGAATTCTGAGTAAGAGAAAGCATCGACCGTATATAGTGTTCTGCTGCGGCAGCTGCAGGCAGGTGCCATCAAAAATTGTGTATCCGGTGAAAGTCAAAAAAGTCAAAATTGCTTGTCAAATGTTGTCACGCTACTTTCGTATGACTTTTTTATCGACCTACACTTCTGGCAGCTAGCTGACATTTTGCTGAACACTTGAACAGTATCCATTTCGAAGTTAAACTGGAGGAATTGGAAGAAACATATATAATTTTGACTCTTCACTGACTGCAGTAGCGCACCGATCACCTCGCCCTTGCCCTCACTAGAAATCATCACCTATGTCTTAAAGTTAAGATGTTCAAAATGTCCCACTACGAGTTGTATTTGACTCAACGCTCAAGCAATCATCAATCATTGACATTATACTATCGCAGCACATCAATAAATCACCCAAGCAAGCTAGCAGACACAACGTAAACGCAAATTGACAAATAATAAATTAATAAGCACAGTAAAAACGAGATCTAACCGATACTATTTACAAACATCGTGCATAGTAATAAATGAATGCTTACTATGATAAATGTCTTGTAAACTTCCTCCTCCGCAATATTCCATACAAATCCAAAGCCGATCTCTTCTCAGGTAAGATCCATAATATGCCACAATATTCGAATGTCGACAGTCTTTCATCATCAAGATTTCCTGCTGGATCACAGCGAAGTCATCTCCAGGCTCAAGTTTAATCACTTTAATGGCTGCAAACTCCCCATTCGACAACCTCTTGGCCTAAATCCAGCAATCATGAATAAAAGAAAAGAGAAAATTATTATTTTTTATTCCACCGTCCTCGGCAAAACTACTGCATCTTTTATAACGCAAAATGGAAATTATGAAAAGGCCAGCATATAAATCCATTATTTACCTTGTAGACATCGCCATATGTGCCACTACCTATCCTTTGAATGAGCTCATACTCATCCTGGGGATTCCGCCGACTAATGTCAGCGGAAATAGACTGAACCTGCGCCATGTCTAGCCTCCCGATCTCCACACAAAAATATCTCCACTTTCCTCACACAGCACACAACCCCCACCTTAATTTCCAACAAATTAAGGAACAAGTTGACACTCACTGATGAAATCCTTCACCCCACCTCATCTGTGCTCCATCCTCTACTTTTGAATTTTTACACCTAATTTCCACTTCAAATTATAATTTACTTTCTTCCACCTAATCACCACAAAAATTATCTCACCCTCACCTCACCACACCGCGCCTTTCTACTAGAATAATACATACCCTCTTTCAGGGTCAGTTCTTTATTTCCTCCCAAAAATTAACTTTTGCTCCTCCAACTTCTTTTTTTTTCTCTATAATTTCTCGTTCCCACAAACTTACTTCCCTTCTTCTCTCCGCTCCTCTCAACGAACTATTAAAAATTGGCACAAGTCACTGTTAGCCAAAATCTCTCAAAAGTCCACTTTTTTTGTGGAATAATTCCTTCACGAAAAATTTTTATACATTGCTTGCTGGTGATATTTTCAAAACACTCAAAGGAACGGGAACAACTGAGCGACGAGCGCAGTTGGAAAACCCTTTTGTAAAGAGGAATACATGCACAAGATGCAAGAACAGCGAAAAGAACGAGACTATCCGTGCCAGAGCCAGCCGTGTAGTAAAGTGCCCAACCACCAATCCGTACAACCCCAACCTTTCCATACTTATCCACATCCACTTTTTTTTCTTGTAAAAACGCACTCTTCTGCACTCATGCACGTATTTTCAGAGCCTGCCAAAATTACACAAAAAAATTTATATCAAGGATTGCTCCATCTCCTTCTAAAGAGGTTTTCTTCCTTTCCTTATCCTGCACTTGTTCACTTTTTCTGTTTTTGTGTACAAAAATGTACACAAATTGCATATCCGTGCGTGTATTCCGAAAAAACATGAAAGGGATATGCCTAGCAGACCATAATTTGGTTTATCGTTCTATGACTGTGTACAGCGGCTCGCTCTTAGGCTTTGGTTTGTGCTTTGGCTATCCAGAAAGGGCTTTGCTGCTTGCGAGTAGAAGAGAAAAGGAAAATGAGTTGCGAAATTGCGAGATAGCCGTGCTATTGTTTGTGCTAGGCGGGTGCGGAGGCTGATAGCTAATTTGAAGATGGTGTATATGGCAGTGCAGTACGAAACGAATTACGAGCAACTCGAAAAAACTTGTGTCGAGTTAGTCCAACTCCATTCTATGCAATAACGCTCAAGAAGACTTCTCTTCAAGCTTTTCAATAGTCAAGTTGATAAAAAGTGAACGAGTTTGCGAGGAGAAACTTGCTAGACTAGAAGAGAAGTTGCACAATTCACAATTTAGATGTTTGGGTTTATGTAGCGGAAGCTACTTTGATACTTTACGAGGTGGACAGAAAAGGCTCACAAGAATAATCCTAATCTGGTTTAAAACCATTGAGATTTTGCTAATGCAGAGTAGAGTGCTTTCTAGCTTTCTATCTACATCCGGTTTATCGGTTTATTTTTTGCGACAAGAACAATAACGCCATTTAGCCTTATATTGATGTAACGCTTTTCGTGCTGCTTCTCTGGTACAGGTTTCGCTTTGCCTTTGAGCTCTATTCTGTCTGCCTTTTTTTGGGTTATGATGCATGATTCACTCAATTTAAAAGCTGCATAAAGACATAAAACTGAGTTGAACTGAGGCTGTGATATGAAAAAATTATCCAGTATGTAAAATCTTTATGAAGTGTCGTATTCGTAAAAGAACAAGACAAAATGCCCAAGTACTAAAGTACAATAGTCGAGTTGGGTTTTAAAGATAAATTAAGTTCGTGATTAACTTGATGTTCTTGGAAAAAGGTTTTATGTTTTTGCTCACATGGCCATCATAATGTGTCATGCCATGGGTTTATGTTTTTTTTACTGGAAAAGAAAGTCGCTCGCTAGCACAAAAAAAAGGACAAAGGAAAATATTGATTGAAAGATAAATAGGTATACGTACACAATATACGGAGAATTCCAGAAAGGAACAGCAAACACAAACAGTAATAATTTTTATTCTGTTTGGATAAAATTAATTGCACGCTGACAAAGCTTCAAGCTACCGAAAAATGGGATATTTTCGCAGTTTTCGGGGCAACGGGATGCAACATTCTAGCGGTCACGGGTGTCCCTATCCATTCCTTTCGAGCTAGTCATGCCTATAACGCCATTTCGGCGCTATGTAAGTTCCGTTTTCCGTATTCGTGCTGCTGACGATGCTCTGCGTAAAAAAAGCTCCACTTCCACCAGTCTCCCTCCAATAAGAATTTGTAAAGACTATATAACTTGGTGTTTGTGGTCGTGGCATGGTAATGCACTCTGGAGGAGTTTGAATATAATTTAGAAATTGGAAAGATATGAAGTTGGAGCCAGGGATTACGTCTGTGTTATGATATGATCAGGATTGCCGTACATTTTTAACGCTGAGGGATATAGAGCAGCCATGTATCATGCACATGCAGTATGCATAAGTCCCTACTTTTTTTTGAACTCAAACGAACTGGGAATGGGAAACGGACCATGTAGGAATAGGCAGTTTCTTCTGAAACGGCCTTTCCTTGGCAGTTCCATCATTCCATTTTTTCCATCCCACCTNTTTGAACTCAAACGAACTGGGAATGGGAAACGGACCATGTAGGAATAGGCAGTTTCTTCTGAAACGGCCTTTCCTTGGCAGTTCCATCATTCCATTTTTTCCATCCCACCTTCTCTACACCAGCCCAAGTCAATTCCCAAGAAATCTAGCTCCTAAGTTTACTCCCATGTCTCACTTTGAGAAGGGAAAAAAGTCTAAATTAATGCAGTGCAGTGCAGAGAGACAGTGCAAAAGCGGAAGTACTAAAGAGTACTATCTGCCTAGCGGATCTAAAGCGTTGTTTCTACTGCTGTACTAGACGTTATACACCTATTGTTTTTCTGTCAAAATGTTTAGTCCTCAAATAGTATACTATTTTATAGGAAGAGGCTTACCACCTACAAGAAATAGCGTTGTTTCTACTGCTGTACTAGACGTTATACACCTATTGTTTTTCTGTCAAAATGTTTAGTCCTCAAATAGTATACTATTTTATAGGAAGAGGCTTACCTCCTACAAGAAATGCATTTTAAAAGGTTCTTTCACTGAACTGTCCTTTATCGTAGTAGTTGTTTCCGATCGTCTAGATATATTTTATGCTAAAAGCGCATATCTATATGCATTTTGCAATATAAACTGCTAATGCCGGAATCGTAGAAAGGGAATCCACACAGGAAATACTTAAATACTTGCTACTTGCTATCAATTTTTGATCGAGTATAGTAATTAGAAATTACACACTATAAATATGTCCCTGTTGTGGGTCTCGACTTTTGCACCTCACATGTAAAAAGGGAGAATTATTTCACTGCAATTGTAAAGTGAGCAATGAGAATACTTTATTCAATTTATCGTGATGCATTCAGTTGATTTACGTGCATCTTTTTGTATCTGCCTTTTCTCACAAAAAGCAAAGATCTCTCTGGCTCATGCTCTGGGAAGAATTTTCTGACTATGTAAAGAAGCGTTGCTCACTTGATTGTAAAGTCAAGTACGTGATAAATATCAGGAAGGGCTGGAAGAAGATACATTTGCCAAATTGACCTTCAAATTGTTATTTGCGGATTACTATTATTCACTATTCACACACTTACTTTCCTTCTAAAGTTGGTATTAGGTACGTCACGCATGATTACTTCTGTTTATTCTCCATCTCCATATTTGTTGGCTGTTTTTTGAAGTTTGGGTGGTAAGATATTATGCGCATCGTGTCATTATTCGCTTTGAAGGAAATGTTCCGTGGAAATAGTGGTTTTATCTGTATTGTGCATGAAAATCTGTTTTCGGATGGCTTATCAATTTACAATAGGTTCAAGTGCCCAGACAATAAAATACAGATAAAATAGTAGGGATATGGATGGGGTATGAGGTGCTTAGATATTCACAAGCTCACATTTCTCACAAATGCAATTATACATACAACGGTAGGTGCAGTTTACTAAGGTAGTTTACGATGCACAATGAGCATTTTTTTGTTTTCCTCTGTGCGTGCACCAAATTAATTAATACTAAAACATACGTTTACAGTGCACAACAAATGTAATTACTTAAGTTTTTTGTTAGGGTATATAGGAATGTATATAATCATATCATATGCATAAAACGGAAAATAGCACATATTTAATTAATAGAGAGTATTTAAAGCAAATGTGAAGTATGTACAATGTCAATGTACAGTAATTAATAGGTAATAAGGCATACGAGAATTCCATACAGATTCAATGATTCGCGATTCATTTTCAAGTTATTAGCCCTTTAAAGATCCTTTTCTACATAAAGTATTTATTAAACTCAACTCACCCAAATCA